>JFFI01001031.1:44232-61695 GCA_001563125.1 Colletotrichum salicis | reverse complement strand
CCCCCCCCCCCCCCGCCCACTTGTGGTCCGGCGGGAATAAGCACAATCTTGCAAGCGTAATCAAATGCACGCACTAAGAGTCTGAAGATCCTTGGATTCCGAAAAAACTTTTTCTGTGGCGGTATCCACCTGTGCGAGTCTGGCTGGTCTCGTGCGTTCAGAGTCCAGACTAGGTAAGGTACTCAAGCATCTTCAACGCTGGCCGGGTGTCTAGGATGAGCATCGCCAGCTGAGGTACCTTGCAAGGGAAACACCCGATCTTCAAGACTTTCAGAAGGCACCAGAGAGAGAGAAGCCTCAAGCACGATGGTTACTCTGTGGCGACTAGATCAACTCCCGAGTTCAAATGTTTTCAACGTCAAATTCCATGGCAACGCAAATCTCTTCAAAGTTGGAGCCGGTCCCATTGCGGGAATCCATCTGTGTGACTGACTGTGCGTCCGGCCGGAGGACCCATTTTTCGAACTCGCCGGTCTTCCTCGCGGTCCGTGCGTCCCGGACGAAAGGGGGCCCAGCTCGGCTCTGAAAGTCGTAAATTCGCAATGTGCTTCGGTAAACATCAACGGGCCAACTGATGCAAACAGCTGCATCCCAGACTCTGTTGGCTTGGGTATTTGAGACCCCCCCCCCCCCAAAAAAAAAAAAATTTGGCGAGGAAGGGGAAATGAAGCTTATCGAGGTTTCGAATGAAGACAAAACTTCCAGCTAACAAGGGAAGCAAGCGTGAGAGAGAAAAGACAAGCTCGTGCGGAAAGAAGGTAAAGCAACATCGAGAAATCAGAGCCTCAGATTGTATTCAAACCCTCGGCTATGGTGAGAAAATAGAGAGAAAATTCTGGTGCCTCTGTTTTGATTTAGTATGACGACACTCCGAGCTGGTCCCGAGATTTCTCCCCCCTGTTCCTCAGCCCTGGGAGACACACAATCGCGGACCGGGACTGCCCCTGTTGTCTCTCGAACCCAAGCCGGCCAAGACGCCCTAGTGCCGCCCAAAAGTCATTCCCTCTTATTCCCAGACCCGTCCCGCTTTTGCGTCACCGGGCAGAGCCGCGAAGAGGCAGTAGGTCACGGAGGTAACCTTTCATGAGAACGAGAAGCGCGTCGAGGATTCGATTCTGGCTGACTGAGATTTCAGAACTGGAATAGTATTCAATTATCCTTCCAAGATTCTCAAATACGGGGATGCCGTCAAGATGAACCATGGGAAATCCGGACAAAGTCGCGATAATGATTTGCTAGACCCGTCCTCTTCCTGCTGCGCGTGTACCTCAAATGAAGCTTTTTTCAAACAAGGCCTGTCGACCAGACCAACACGTTGGCTCTAGACCAAACCGGGGATAGCCTCACGCTGATTCAGAACATCAAAGGACAAGCCAGACAAAAACCCATGTGCCCCGGCCCCCGTGTCCTGCACGCGCGCCAAAAACCAGTACCGCCCTCCGTAGCAGCAAAAGCCAAAAAAGCAACAGTCGGCGCTCGTGTCAAACGCGCCGCCGACATTTTTGTGAGGCTCTATTCGCGCAGGCCACACAAACTGTTCCTCCCCCCTCCCAAAACCCGAATTCTTGGCTCTCGCCTCCCGGTGATGGCCGCCCATCTGCGAGCTTACCTTACTCGAACCCAGAGCCGCCAAACCCAAAGCTGCAGGCTGCACGGTAAGGTAGGTAGCTTGCCATTGCATCTGCTAGGACGGGCAGCACGTTATCTCGACCTCTCACATGTTTGTTTTTTCTAGCTTGGGATGTCACTCCTCCGTTCTCGCAGTTTTGCTGATTGACACACGCCCCCCTTCGCCTTTCCGCGGTGGGGAACATCCCCATCACGAATGGCAGAGAGAAAATCAGAGAAAGTGGTCCACGAAAACTTGACGCGTGTGTACGTATCATCAAACACAAGAAGAGCAAAGAATCCTCAAATGAACGACTCACGGACCAACATGTAATCGACGTGCCTAGACTCGACTTGACTCTAGGTACTGCAAACTTTGAGAGAAAACAGGAGGAGGGGGGAACACACGACGATAAACCGGGTTGGGCGATTCGGACGGGAAAAGCGGGTCTCCGTCCATCCAGATATGTGGAGACCCACCCCGAATGCCGCCGCCGAAGTATCCCATTCCCAACCCATAGCCCGAATTGCGACCGGTTCCCAGGCCCTGCACCGCGCTTAGGTTGTTTACCCATTCAATGGTTACATGGGAGGGGGCGTGCGTATCTTTCTGGTGCAAGGCACCTTGTCCATCTCACACCAGTAGTGACTCAGTTCCCTCCGTATGGTTCTTCCCAAAGAATGATGAGGCCAAAGTATAAAGTCAGGGTGATGCCCCCCTTTCATCCGAGGAGGAATTCCTACTACTTGATCATCGTATGTTCATATCGGGCGATACCCCCTAGCCCTCTACTCTTCAGACTTCCTCATCAGATTCCCCCTTCCCACCAGGGTCCCCCTTGAACACAACCACATCAACCAAGGCATACACAACTAAACCGCAAAGATGGATCAACCATCACGAACATCATCACACACCCTCCCGCCAGGCTCCTCCTCAGACTCAGATGGCGCCGCAGCACCCCAATACGCCCCGGTATCCTCCCACACCCGCACACCCTCCAGCAACGCCCGCCCAACCCGCCGCTCCTCCATCGCCTCAAACGTCCTCCACCCCGTAAAGACAAAGGAAGAAATCGACCCAGCGCTGGACGTAAACCTCCCCTACCGAACCCTCTCCGCCAACGCAAACCTCGACGAGTACCGCGTAGAAACCCACAATGGCGAGATCCCAGCCGGCGTCACCGATGCTTCTTCCGCGCCAGCAGGCCGGGGAGACTACAAACTCGTCACCTTCGTCCCCAACGACCCCCAAAACCCAAAGAACTGGAGCAAAGCCTACAAGTGGTACTGCACAATGGTCGTAGCCATAACCTGCTTCGTCGTCGCCTTCTGCTCTTCCGTCATCACAGCAGACATTGAAGGCGTCGCCGCAGAATTCCACTGCTCAGAGGAAGCCGCCTTAGTCTCCATCACCCTCTTCGTAATCGGCTTCGGCATCGGTCCCATGGTCTTCGCGCCCCTGTCCGAAATCTACGGCCGCCAGGTGATTTACGTATCCACCCTCCTCATCGCCGTAATCTTCATCATCCCCTGCGCCGTCGCCAAAAACCTCGGAACGCTGCTCGCCTGCCGCGCCATCGACGGCATCGCCTTCTCCGCGCCCATGACCCTCGTAGGCGGCACCCTCGCAGACCTCTGGCGCAACGAGGAGCGCGGCGTCCCCATGGCAGCCTTCTCCGCCGCGCCCTTTATCGGCCCGGCCATCGGTCCCCTCGTAGGCGGCTTCCTCTCCGACGCGGCGGGCTGGCGCTGGCTCTACTGGATCCAGCTCATCATGGCCTTCGTCGTCTGGGTCCTCATCTCCTTCACCGTCCCGGAAACCTACGCGCCGACAATCCTCGCCCGCCGCGCCCAAAAGATGCGCAAGGAGACAGGCGACGCAACCCACGTCACGGAACAAGACATCGACATGCGCCCCTTCAGCGAGCGCCTAGGCATCTTCCTCATCCGCCCCTTCCAGCTCCTCTTTGGCGAGCTCATCGTCTTCCTCATCTCAATCTACATGTCCGTCCTCTACGGTCTCCTCTACATGTTCTTCGTCGCCTTCCCCATCATCTACCAAAAACGCAAGGGCTACTCTGCCTCCTCGACAGGCCTCATGTTCATCCCCCTCGCCGTCGGCGTCCTCCTCTCGGCAGCCTGCTCTCCCTGGGTGAACAAGCACTACCTCACCCTCGTCGCAAAGCACAACGGCCACCCGCCCGCCGAGGCCCGCCTCATCCCCATGATGCTCAGCTGCTGGTTCATCCCCGTGGGCCTCTTCATCTTCGCCTGGACATCCTACCCGGACCTCCACTGGGCCGGCCCGGCCTTTGGCGGCTTCCCCGTCGGCTTCGGCTTCATCTTCCTGTACAACTCGGCCAACAACTACCTCGTCGATTCCTACCAGCACCAGGCCGCCTCCGCCCTCGCCGCAAAGACCTGCATCCGTTCCTTCTGGGGTGCCGCCGTCGTCCTCTTCACCGAGCAAATGTACGACCGCCTCGGCGACCAGTGGGCCTCTTCCCTCCTCGCTTTCATTGGTCTCGCGTGCTGTGCGATTCCCTTCCTGTTCTGGGTCTACGGAGCCCGAATCCGTGCCAGGAGCAAGTACGCCTACTCCGGTGATGAAGAGGTGACGTCGGGATCCGACATCGAAAAGGCCAAGCCCGTCAAGAACGCTCTGGCTCCCACCCGCACCTTTGAGCCCGCGTAAGCGACTGGCATATCTCGACATGTATACACCTCGACACATATCAAAACACCCAACAAGTTGCTGTATGCCAGCTATTTGTTCTGGGCGCCTTGGCTACCAGCCCTGGATTCGTTGGTAATCTTTGTTTATTCGGCGTAAAGAGGAGGCTGGCGTTGGATAGAGGGATCCAGGAGCGAGGGGCATTTTAGACTATAGACGCATGTAAATCTCAACGGCCGGCGCCGTTCATAATCCTAAATAAAATTGAAATCAAATCAGTCGGGTTAAGTGCATGCGTGTGTGGGGTAATGCAACCATTTGAACAAAACAGTCTTTCACTTGTAACAAACTTTTCATCTACACACGAGGAGCGATGGAAAGGTGGATTATAGGGAATCGTCTATTCGTAAGTCGTAATCTTTAACCATTTATTTGCTCGATAATCGAAGGGAAGGGTATTCACCAATCTGCAGGCCTTTACTTCATATCCGCCAGTCACCAGCATGTCTCCCATAACCTCTCAGACAATACGCACCGGAAGGGATTCTCTACGAGACATGACAAACTCTTCCTTGACCAGAGAGTTGTTGCACTTGCGTCCCAACATAAAGTCCTCGAGGTTGCGGAATGTGCACTCGGAGATCTCCTGCAACGCTTCCTCGGTGAAGAAACCTTGGTGGCCGCAGATGAGGACGTTGGGGAAAGTCATCAGCCGAGTAAGAAGGTCGTCGTCGATGATATGGCCCGAATGGTCATTGTAGAAAAGATCTCCCTCGCCTTCGTATACGTCCAGGGCCAGACCACCAAGGTGCTTAGTCTTGAGGGCGTGAACGACGGACTTGGTGTCGACGAGACCACCACGAGATGTGTTGATGAGCATGGCGCCGGGCTTCATCTGCTTCAATGTCTTTTCGTTGATGATGTGCTTCGTCTTGTCCATCAGAGGGCAGTGCAAGCTGATGAAGTCGCACTTGGGAAGAAGCTCCTCAAGAGAAAGGTACTCGCCGACTTCCTTGAAGGCGTCCGACTCGTAGGGGTCAAAGGCGTACAGGGTGCAGCCGAAGCCCTTCATGATGCGGGCCATGGAGACGCCAATCCTGCCGGTACCAATGATACCCACCGTTTTGCCATGTACAGTCTTGCCAAGAAGACCATCGAGGTTAAAGTTGCCCTCGCGAGTTCGATTGTAAGCTCGGTGGGTGCGTCGGTTGAGGGATTGGAGCAAGGCGACAGCGAACTCGGCCACAGCCTCGGGGGAGTAGGAGGGGACGTTGGCAACGAATATGCCCAACTTTTCGGCGGTCTTAAGGTCGACGTTGTTGAAGCCTGCGCAGCGAAGGAGGATTGCTCTGCAGCCGGCCTTGTGGAGCTCCTCGACAACGTCGGCGGTGAGGGAGTCGTTTACGAAGACGCAAACGGCATCGACATCTTTGACAAGCGAGACGGTCTCGGTGGAGAGGGAGAAGTCGTGGTAGATGATGCCAAAGTCGCTGTTGTCATCGGCAAGCTTCGCGTTGTGCTTCTTGAACTCTTCTTTCCTGACTTCGTGGGCGGCGTTGATGTATTTCTTGTCGTACGCCTTGGCGCTGAAAACGGCGAGCTTCATGATGGCGGTTGAAAACGATTGAGGGGTGGTTCAAGTGATGCTGTGGAAGACAGTAGCTGACGGGTTAGGTATCCGGGGATTGTCGTCTACAGAAGTGTGTACGAAGAGGTTGTACGAGAGGATGGGAGGTCAATCGGAACTGGTGGCACGGATTGAGGGGATTTTGTACAAAAATGAGAAAAGGAACGGAAAGGGAAGAGGAAGAGGAGAAGGAGGAGGAGGGTCGGAAGCTACAAGCCAAGCAAAGGCGCGCGTCAGCTTTCCCTTCTCCTTCTTGGCTGCCCTTCCTCGCTCCTCGCTCCTACCTCACCTGCCTTACCGGTAGGATATCTCAGTGCCTCATGCCGCATTTGGAGCATCGAGTGCGTTCTCTCCCTCACCATGTCAGAGTCAATGCTAAAATCGGCGTCAAGATCTTTCTATTCTTGCCAAATCCGGCACTTGGGATCAGTACCTAAGGTATCCAGCTGGACCCTACCGGATGACGTGGATGAGCCCTAGCTACAGCTGCCGCTCTTTTTTAAGCTTGACTGACGGTGCATTGCTCCTTGAGGTGGTGAATGCCATTCGCCTTTGCCCAGAGCTACCCCGCCATCGATGGATGCTTTTCTGCCAGGTCGGGAGCTCTAGGCAGCTCGCTAACGGGAAGCAGAACGCAACTGGATCCTGTCAGAGGAGCTGTCAGGCGGCATGGCCTGGATTTTCAGGGGAGCCCCAGTAAATCATTCAGTCACTTCTGACCGTTTTCATCAACATCGCAGGTTTCACGGTTCAGAGCGCGATGAGAAAGATAATGTCGAATAATTGCGGCCTTTTGGTTCCTCCCTATTTGAGAAATGAATGTTACCATCAATCGGTCTCTTCGCTACCGTAGATGTTTCACCTGGTTCCCTCCTCTACAGCATGCAGGCAGGCAAGGCACTCTCAAGCTTGGTGAATGAACGAATGAGTCAGCAAGTGAGTGCAGCTTTAAGAGGCGCACAAAGCAGTCGCCACAACATCATTTTTGCACAAGAAACTCGCAAAAAAATTTTTTGTCATAGAAACAAATTGCAGTACATGAAGGGCAAGTTGGTCAAGTCATATTGTCAAAAAGGCAAAAAAATGATCAGTGGGAGGCTTGAACTCCCGGCCTTGGCATTACACAACATTTCAGGTGAAATATTAGTACCACGCTCTAACCAACTGAGCTAACCGACCAGTTGTTGAAAATTCCAGGGGTCTGACTTCTACCTGAAGGGTTGACCAGGGTGGTTCTCGCAATCTTTTCAATCTTCCCTTCTCCAGTTTCGCCATGCTCCTTGCTCGCATTCATTTTCCGTCTTCTCTAACTCTTTGTGATGAAGAGAGTTTCGGGTAGGAGCAATCTGGTGTCGGCATCGAAGCCTGTCGCTCCGCAAGGTATTTTTGACATTGTTGGCAATTGCTTTCCTGCATGAGGTTCTTGCAGCGCCTGTGGTTCACCTTCTCACTGCAACGTACAGCACAGTCATCGCAGTAGTCAGGTACTAAGCTAACCGAGGGAAAGAAGCATGTATGTATCTTTGGTCTTGCCGATATACTGACGAGATCTCGAGTCCCTGTGGCGAGAATCCCCTCCTTGCCCATACCATCGTCTTTACTTCTCCCCGAATCCCATCAGCCTCGACTTCGCCCCACGTCGACACATGCATCACTAGCAGTGCTAGAGACTTCTATTCGTCCGACGGACGCACTTCATTATAGTACAGACCTCCGCTTCATGGTTCTCTTTAGATATCCTTCCTTTGACAATGTTCTTGCCCTCCGATCCGTGGCTCGACGCTACCATGGCGAACCAGCCCGGCGAGCGTCTACTGTTGTACAGCCACGGCCATGGCTATCATGCGTTTCAACAGCTGCCAGCTGCTCATAGGCTCCCGGTCGAGATCTTGCAACACATTTACTTGCTGCTGGATCCATGCGACTTCAATTCATCACGGCACGCATGCCGCTCCTAGTTCTTAGCCGGCATGAACGAGGCTGTCCTTGACTGCATGATATCGAGAGGCGGGTGGAACTCAAGCATCAACATCATCCTCGGCGATCAAAGCTCCGGCAATATGGTGAACTCGTCCTCAACTCGAGCGACTATCATGTCCAAATGGCTCGCGAGAGAATGTGCTCTCGGCTCACGTCGCCACAGAAGCGAGCCTGCCTTTGTTGAAATCGCTCAGACGCAGTTCGTCAGCGACTGTCCGATTTCTACGAGCGACTGTCGAAAGGTTGACTACACGACGAGTATGTGCGGTCGATTCTTGATGGTCACCTACGGGTCAGTCATACTTGTCTTCGAGCTGCATCACCAGTGCGAAGAGAGTTTTTCGCGCCCATGGCCCAGGTCTTCTTAGAAGGAGCTTTCGAGTCACCGTAAAGGTCAACTTCGACTCATCACTACCATTACCTGCGAATCTCCTGTTCTCGCCTGTGCCATGGACACGACATGGGGGCGCAACAATGTTGCTGTGCTCCTCCAAGGCCGCGTTGGCCTTGTCTTTGAGATCCCATGGTTATCCTGCTTCTCCGTCAAATACTCAACGCAACCGCGTCCGCGATCCAGACAATGCGACTGTAGCACATGGGAGGTTTCGCACCCCCTGCCTTTGCAGGCAAAGTTACAAGTCGCCCGTTACAACGTGTGCACGCCCGACTGTCCTCCTCGCTCCGTCGCCATTTGCCCCCATCGCTTATACTTCGCCTTTGGCTCCTCCTCAGGCATCGAGGTACACTGTAACGATACACGTGCGCAGCAAAAGGTCCGCCGCTTTGCGTTATCCACACCCAGCGACTACATCTACTTTCTTCCTCCGGGGGACGAAAACGACCCAAGACGCAAGCTTCGCCTGGTCAGCTCCGCGTCAATCTCGGACTGCCACGCCGGCTGTCTGCAAGACGTAGTGGGTGTTCTAGGCTACAATGAAAACGACTTTACTCCCCAGGTCCCGGCTATCATCTCACGACTTGAGATGTCTGGCCTCGAAGAAGACGCGTCGAGTGTCTATACCATCATGGAGCAACAGTTGTCTGCCTCTCTTGGTCCTTTTGCCAATCAACGGCGCAATTGGACAAGGAGGGAGCGAATACTCCCGAGACCTAGGTTAGCCATCGCCGACAACTATCGAGCTGTGCCCTTGAGCGACGGGTCTCACACACTTTTCACAGACCCCGAGACTGGGTATTTGTGCCTTGCTTCTGATGATCCTCACCAGTCAACGGCTGGGTTGCAGAGGAAAGTGAACTTTTGTCCACCTGCAGCAGCATGCGAGACCGCTCCGCTCATATATGCCGTCGGAAGAGACCTGACACATGGCGTGAGAATTGCTGCCGTTTTCCCAACGACACGATGGAAGGAAGGAACAGGCTTTCAAGCAGGGGAGCAGATCCTCGCTTTCTACACTATCCCACCAGATATGTTCCGGGACATTTCAAACTTTGAAAACCTCCCGAGTTTGGTGGACAGCGAAGGAGAACACCAATGGGCGCAATGGTGGCCGACACTGCAGCATACAGTTCAACCATATCTGGAAACCAAGAACAGCGGATTGATCGACAAAGGCAACCCGAATGAAAGGCCAACGTATCCAGTTGATGTCCACGGCCAGGTCGTTGCCGTTTGCTCCGGAATTGTGGGCCTTTCGATGGGCTTGGGCCCCGACATGATGATCTGGGCCTTTGAGAGAGACGGCTTGACTCGCTGCTGGGCCTTGAACATCGGAGACGATAGGCCGATGCAAAAGCATACGATCTTGAGTGACGGAAGCATGCGGAATTTGGACGGCGATGGGGACTTAACGATGTTATAGGCGGACTGGAATTCACCACAGACCCAGGGCAAGACCTAGGGCAGCACAGGACAGCATGTCCTGAACGCTGATATCGAGAGAGGCTGGTACATCTCTAGTGCCGCGGACCAAAGAGTTCATATATAAGGGCCTTGTTGAGCCTTTGCGTGGAATAGCGAGATTGCATACTGGGCTTCGCTGGATTCAGCCATGCTAGCAGACAGCGAATGATACACGAATGCAGGAATTATAAAAGTAGAACATACAGAAATGCTAGACGTACAAAAATCATGCTGACTATTGAGGTAGAAGCTACCCCTTCAACCTACACTTTAACATCCGCTTCGCTCATTAAATACGGTGAACTGGCTTGAATATCGCCCGTAAAACTCAAGATCCCTCTTTATTCATCTTCTACTCATTGAGATTTCTATCGTCTATAGATGCCATGTATCGTGTAATTTTTCTGTGGCCCATTGACAGTATACTTGATATTCCATTCCTTGAGGTTCACAGCCTTGAATGCGAAATCGTACTTGACATCATAATAATCGTCAATGCAGAGGTGCCCGGCCTTTGCCTGCCAAGGCTTCTGGTCATCTTGTGGTGGGCCCTCGAACTCGATCTCGTGGAAGAGGTAATCTGCCTTCTTCGGCTCGTTGACTTTTGCGAACCAGACGCTGATCAAGTCTTTCTTTTCGTCGTAGCGCCAGACGTAGCGGCGGGTTGCGCGGAAGACTAGGCCGTTGGAGGCGCGGAATTCGCCGTCTTCGATGTAGAGGTATTCCGTAGCCAGGGCGCCGTCGTCGGTGTCTGTGGAGTTTTGCTCTGGGTTGGAAGTGCTGGCGGCGCACTTGAGGCCGTCGGCGGTCTTGTTGCGGAGGAGGAATTGTGCTGTGCCGCTGAAGTTGCCGCTTGGGTGGCTTGGCAGTCTGCTCGTCAGATCGCGTTTTAGCTTCCATGTTCCTAGTAAGCTGCGGAAGACAGCCCGGGGGACGAAGCGGGATGTCGTTAGGCCTGCGATTGCGGTGGTGTTTGTTTGTGCTAGGGAGGTTTCGGCTTCTGCTTGGGCGGATTTGGTGGCGAAGGAGGAGAGGTAGCGGGCTGGGGTGAGGATGTCCATTGGTTTGTTGTTGTGAGGGAGGGCTGGGGTTAGGGGTGAGGCGGGCGGGGAGATGGGTATGGAGAGGGCGAGGGAGAATTGGGACATTAGGTAGGCGTAGTCGCCCATTGGGAACTGAGAGGCGCGGGGGTCGTCGCGGAGGGAGACAGTGCGCCAGTCTGAGGCGTCGTCTAGGAGGGCTTCGGTGAGGGATGGTGGGCGCGGGCTGGCAGAGGTTGGTGTCCAGAGGGCGGAGAGGAAGCGGGCTTGCATTTCCATTACGCCCCAGTAGGGGGATCTGTAGAAGCCTACGAAGCCGAGGGTCGGGAGGTCTTTGACGTGGGTTCCGTGGAAGGCAAGGGCGACCGGGAGGGAGGTGTGGGAGGGAGAATGGTTTAGGGTTGTGAGGACGGAGGAGGGGAGGAAAGAAAGGCAGGGGGAGGGGTCGAAGCCTGTTGCGAGGATGACGGCTGCGATGTTTTCGATGTCGGGGGCGGTGGAGGAGGAGGAAGGGTTCGCGATCTTTGCGGTTGTGCCGTTGATAGAGTCGAGTTTGCCGGTGGTGATGTTGATGAGGCTGGCGCGGACAAATTCCATGTAGTTCTCCGAGACGGCGAGGTAGGCTGGGTCCGAGTGGTATTTTGGCGTCACGGCGACGGAGGGGGAGAAGTCGGATTGGTCTTGGCCTAGGGAGGTTGTGTAGATGCCGTGGGTCAGGCGTGCGGCGTCTGGGGTGATGTGGCCTTGGCTGTTCTCGAGAGGTTGGGGGCGGTTGCTGAGGTTGTAGGATGGGAAGTCTAGGGGCAGGAAGGGGGCTGCTGTTGC
This sequence comes from Colletotrichum salicis, assembly GCA_001563125.1. Lineage (NCBI taxonomy): Eukaryota > Fungi > Ascomycota > Sordariomycetes > Glomerellales > Glomerellaceae > Colletotrichum > Colletotrichum salicis. The sequence goes on along the minus strand of JFFI01001031.1, from coordinate 50,077 downwards.
GCCGGGCTCGAGTTTGTGTCAGCGGGTTGAGTCTCTCTCTTGATGTCAAGGATGTGAAGGGCAACTTACCTTTGGTGTGGTGTGGAGGGGAAACACCCACGTCGGACGCTGGGTGAGATGCTCGACCGTGAGATTCTCCGCATTCGGCACGGGGCTCGGGTCCGGCGCGTTGACGGCGCAGGAAATATGCGTGGCAATGGTCCCCGCGATCTCGACGCCAGACATCTGCCCTCCCACGACCAAGATCTTGCCGCCATTCTTCACGCCGTCCGGGAACAGGGTCTGGAGATCGCGGTATTTGCTGCTGTGAACCACGGGAATCTCCGTGCCGGTACCGCCAGAGACGACGTCCGGTACAATAGGCTTGCCAAAGTAGCCGGAGGACACGAGTAGGTAGTCAAACACGCTCGTCTCCCTCCCGCCGGCGTCGCTCTCGACGGTGACGGCCCATGAGCCGTCGGAGGAGGAGAGCTTTGTGTCGATGACGCGGTGGCCGAGCTTCACATTGGCGGCGGCGGCGGCATCGGCGCCCTTGAGGTAGCGCTCGAGGTAGCGTTCCAGGTACCGGCCGACCATCCAGGCGCGCGGGAAGTCCGGGTCCTCGGGGGCCCAGGCGAGATCGCTGAACTGCACGGTGTGCTTGCTCTGGTTGGCGAGCATGAGGGGGTGGACGAGGCCGTCGACATCTTCGCGGCGCGTGGGCCATAGGCCGCCGATGCGTCGTTGGGCGTCGAAGATTGTCACGTCAAAGGCGCCCTTTGGTGCGTTGTGGAGGAGGGTCTTTGCGGCGACGAGGCCGGAGGGGCCGGCGCCTTTGGGGATATGTTGTTAGCCAAGGTTGAATCATGGAGATTTGGTAGTCCTTACCGACGATGCATACACGTTTGGCCATGATGATGGGCGTTAATGGAGGGGATGGTGGGGTGAATGAGTGAGTGAGTTGCCCCTCACTGAGAGAATCAGACCCCTGTTATGAGAGCCGAGAGATGGAGTTCAAGATGAATTGGGGTACGGCTGTAGTTTATAACCTCCCTTGTACACGAGGACGTGTGAAGGTGAGCACCACGGCCTCTCAGCAAGTTAGAGATGAAGTTCTCACGTCAGAAGCCACCGCCGAAAGCGCTATTGTCGCGGTCGGGGATTAGCGGCAATGGTGGGGTTTGTCGCCGATCGAGACCGGCGCTATCCGTGATGACTCAGCCTGGACTTTGATGTAGGGCGCCAGCCGGCGGGATCTTTCGCCGGCTGGCAGCCTCAATTGCCCGAGGTGGCTCGCGTCTTCAGCATCTCCCGAGTCTCATCCTCCATCCTCCGTCGGAGCATAAACTGCTGCTCGCGTTCTCTATTATTTGTACGACAATACGTTAACGACAGGTTCGGGTCCCTCAATGGTTACACAGAGTTGCAGAGTCGTTCGCCATTCATGCAATGCAGCCGATGCCGGATCATTGAATCAAAATCCCCTCGACGACAGAACGTTCACGCTCGACTAGCAACTAATCGGGCACACATCTCCAGCTTCCGTAATGTGAGGCTTACCGGGAGTACTTCTCCTGACTGACGCAGAGCGACTTGCCTATTCCCCAAGCCAGCGCGTCGGCCACGGCCAGGACATCGAGCTTGGAAGTCTAGCTATCCGCAAGGTCCCGAAGTCTAAGAAAACTACCACACCATCAAAATCAGTGGGTTCTTAGAGGCAAGATCCCGCCCCGAGAGCCTGGGACCTGAACGCAGCGGTTATTCGACGTGGCCGATGGTTGGCGCGGCCCAATAACGGCCAGTCGGCTTGCGACAGAGAATTATCGACGGCTCTCTGCCATGTCCCGAGCGATGGGCCCTTCTTACCGCCAGCCTGGCCCCGGACGCGAATTGCCAAGCCAGGGCGTCGGGACCCGTTACGGCCGGTTCGGGACCAGGCACCGCACCGACATGGATATATCTTCGGCTTCGCGCAGTCAGTGGGCCTACTTAGCCATGTCCAGAACTTCAGATGGCACCCGATGCCCAAAGTCCATCAGCTCATTCTCGGATGAATGTTCAGCACCGACCAACCCTTGATCCGTCCAACGGCCCAGCACGCTGCATGATCACCAGCTTTCTCTTCTAGAGACTTAGGTGCTGCAGCACGCCAAGCCGGGACAAGGCCTACCATCCCGGAGTTATTCAGCGGCGCAAATCCGACTAGTACCATTGGCTCGGTCTACTCGAAGCCCAAGCAACGTCGTTCTTCGAACCAGCTGCATGCTTGATTCATACTCGCGGTCGCACGTCAGTCCATTGTAGTCATGGACCTGCCTATTCTAACACCAAAGACTTATCTGCGGGGCGGCCATCCGCAGGATATCTAAGTCGCACAGCAAGACCAGACCAGCCGAGCAGGCTGCATCATTGGCCATCCAACCTCGCCATACGGTGTTTCTTGTGCCACTCTGCGGTGTTCGTGCGACTACTGCACAGATCTCGAGCAACGGCGTCACCCTTGTCCTCACGTGGGTGTATTTGAAATTCGTGCACAACGACCCAGCCCGTTCCGTCCCACTACGACTAGCTGGAAGGGCGGAGTGGCTGGCATCATTCCGGGGGGCCGTAATCTAGTTGACATTCACTGAGCTTACTGCAGATCCAACGGTACTTTTTTTCCGTCCGAAGTGTCGGCCGTCAAATCAAGCTTGCCCGGCATCAGCCGTCCAAAACTAGAGGGCTTGAGATGCAGATCAATGCTTGTTGTGGTCGAGTTGACTGGAACTTGTAACCGCGGGGTCACGCCGGAGATAAGCTACTTTTCGCTTTCCCACGCGGACCGATGACCGTTAGATTCCCCCTCCCCAGACTCTCCCCACGGGCAAATGGAGTCTCGGATGGAGCCCCCGGCCCAAGCCATGTCGTGAACTTGGCCCGTTGGCGAGTTATTCACCTTGCTGCGAGGAATAGTCGATTCGGGTCGGATACTGGTCCTCGGCAGTGTCTCTGCTGCCACACGTACGAAATCAGAATATGTTGTGAGCACAGCTAGGTATCCTACACAGGTGCCAGCCATGGGTCCTGGAATCCTAGTCAATGGTGTGTAGTCATGAACTGGACCTCGCAAGGCTAAGACATGTCAGAGAAAACAGCCGATTGCACGCATGTCTCCGATACCTTCCCTTGGCTTCCTTCGCACCCTTTGAGAAACAAAACTATGCTGCCGAGGTTCATCCCTTTATTATTGACGTCGCTGCCCGCATTCCAAGTCTTGGTCCTGCAGGTCAACATAAGTTCATGGACTCTACCTTCCTTGGCCATGTAGTCTAACATAGTAACGCCTTTCATCCACGACTTTGTGAAAAGCGCAAAGCACAGCAGCGCCTCAACTCCTCTTGACCGAGTCCTCTGTTCCACGTCAAACGTGGAGCCCACAATGGCTACTAACGATAAGCCACTTGTTCCGCTGCAGCGGTTTGACTACCAGTCACAGAGCAGGTTCCATTGCCGAGTGTATCCCGAAGGTCGTCTGCCGGCGATCGGGAGGGTTGCTCTTGCGTTCCCCACCTCCCGCCATCGAGGCCAAGGTCTCCTAGGTTATATTTGACGGGTCTCCCGCCGATCTGGTTTGGCTTTCGTCAATGACTTTTGGTTACCACCCAAACTCATTCGTCCGCCACCCGAGCCAGCGTTTTACTCAAACTTTCCTCCACACCTGACTACATTTGTTTGAAAAATCTGAGCCTTCTATTGCGAGGCTTTTCTTTTCTCTTCTTCATCTCTCGCTTGAATGTTAGCCGAGACCAACAGTTGAGATCGGCGCCATATACATCCCACCACCATGAGCGACACAGAGAAGGCTGCGGCCTCGCATACATCAGACCCAGGCACACAGGATGTTCCGCGCGACCCTGATGCGCATCTCAGTGAAGAGGAGAGACTTCAAATTGTATGTCTTGACGCACTCTGCCATTCAAACGGCCAGTAAACTGACACGCGCATCGCAGGAACGAAAGTTGGTCAGGCGACTTGACTGGATCCTGATTCCATGGGTACGTATGATGACCTTCGGATGAAAGTGCACTTGACTGACGCCGACGCAGCTTTGTATCCTCTACCTCTTGGCATTCCTCGACAGAACCAATATCGGAAATGCGAAAATTGCCGGTCTGAACAAAGACTTGGGTTTGACGAACTCCATGTACAACTCGTCGCTCACAATCTTCTTCGTCTCGTATGCGGTCTTCGAGCCCTTGACGAACATTTTGCTCAAGAAGTTGCGGCCGTCTATTTTCATTCCGATCATCATGCAAGTAGAGGACATTCCGTGATTGGCCCTTTACCTGGCACAGTGTGCTGACACCATTCAGGATTCTCTGGGGTGCATCGATGACGAGCATGGGATTCGTTCACAACTGGAGTGGGCTGATGGCCGCACGCTGGTTCTTGGGCCTCACTGAGGCTGGGCTTTTCCCTGGTGTCAACTACTACCTGTCATGCTGGTACAAGAGATCAGAATTTGGCATTCGTGCTGTAAGTTCCTGACCCGATTTAACTTACCATCCAGCTAACCTGTCCAGGCCATCTTCTTCTCAGCAGCAGCCATCTCAGGCTCATTCGGCGGCGCCCTCGCAGCAGGCATCGAGCAAATGGCTGGCGTCGGCGGTCGCCCAGGCTGGGCATGGATCTTCATCCTCGAGGGCCTCCTCACCGTGCTCTTCGGCGTCGCGTCCTTCTGGATGGTCCACGATTTCCCCGACGAGGCCAAGTTCCTCTCCGAAGACGACCGGGCCCGCGTCATTCGCCGCCTCAAGATGGACCAGCAGGCCTCTGCCAACCACGAGGAGTTCAAGATGACCTTCTTCTGGCAGGCCGTCAAGGACTGGAAGATGTGGCTAGGCATGGTCATCTACATGGGCTGCGACATGCCGCTGTACGCCTTTAGTCTGTTCTTGCCGACTATCGTCAACGAACTCGGATGGAATACGAGTATTGTACGATCGCAGCTGATGACGGTCCCACCTTATGCTGCGGCGGCGATTTTCACAGTCTTTATCGGATACGTCGCGGACAGGACTCAGCAACGCGGTCTATGTAACATCGGAGTCAGTCTCATTGGCATTGTCGGCTTCTGCATGCTCATCGCTACCGAGAGCGCACCAGTCAAATATGCAGGCACCTTCCTCGGCGCTCTCGGCATCTACCCGTGCATCGCCAACACCATCACATGGGTCGCGAACAATAATGAAGGCGTTTACAAGCGCGGCGTGGTGCTTGGATTCGTAATTGGATGGGGAAATCTGAACGGCATCGTCAGTTCCAATATTTACTTCCACAGTCCGCGGTTCCCGGAAGGCCATGGTGTTGTGTTGGCGTACATGTCCATCTTCTTGTGCGGAGGCAGCGCTCTCATGACGATGTTGCTGAGGACCGAGAACAAGAAGAGGAGGCAGGGCAAGAGAGACCACTGGGTTGAGAATAAGTCTGAGAAGGAGATTGAGGCGCTTGGGGATAAGAGGCCGGACTTCCAGTACACTTTGTGATGGGCAGGACCGAAGTTCTAGCGACACCTTCTCTAGTTACGGAAGATGGGTGTTCTATATCTTCCTAAGAGAAAGAACAATGTTCTCATACGGAGAAAATCACACCGCCAAAGAGGCGCACTGACATTGTGGCCGACGTTGCAGACTATGACACCACCTGGTAAAGGCAAACTTGACGTCTGCCGTGATAGTCGTGCAAGCTCTAATTGATCGAGTCAAGGTCTCCATGCGACGGAGGCAAAGGGTTGACGGATAGGGAAAGAGATTCTATCTACTGCCTACGAAGAGATGATAGTCTCTGGATCGAGCTGGGGAAATCACAAATGAGATTTCTCATCTCA
>JFFI01001031.1:0-44222 GCA_001563125.1 Colletotrichum salicis | reverse complement strand
TCTGGGAGAGGTCCCAGGTTCGAATCCTGGTTAGGGCCTAACTCTTTTACATTTTGCACAAAATATCACTTTTTATGATCATTATCCTCCAATCTTTCTCCCCATGACGTTTTCGAAGTCGTCCGACCAAAGACGCGATCATGGTGGCTGACCGTTGATGCCCCACCGAAACTGACAGCGTTTGAGACATTACAGCACATCTCCACAAACCATCCAACACGGCGGCGTGTCGTGCATCCTACCACGATCGCTCAACCGTTCCAAATCTGGAAAACAATTCATTGGGTCTGTGACGCCGCTACACACTACGTACTAGAGTGGTCCATTCCAGTTCCTACGCGCGCCGGGGTTGTCCTAAACCTCGATGGCGCGGCTACACGACGGATCTTGTTTTGCCCCCCAAACGGTATGTACCTTGGTAGGAGGTAGAGAGGGAGGTTGGTGACATGATACCGCGGAGTCTGTGAAGCTGTTCCGTCTGATTTCTCTGGACGATAGATCCGAGATCGAGTCCTGTGCGAGTGTTGCAGCCGAGTTTTCGGGGTCCACTACCCACTATCCACTATCTGTGGCGACCGTTGATTGTATGACGTTTACTTTGCTGGTTCTCCGTAGAGACTACGGATCTTTGGAGTGGAATGTACTACTTGATCCATCAGTTTCGTTTTCAACAGTTGTTACTGTGTTGTTGTTCGGGCCGAAGCTCTGAACAGGAGTATGCGCGGCCCTTTAACTGTAAACTGGTTCGGTTCCACCCGAAGTGCACCAAGCTGGGAACATTCTAGGCTTCAATGCTCCAAATAAAATGAGCATTCAGCTAAGAAGAAGTGTATCAAGCTTCGAAGTGGAAATGTAAGAGCTTACGTAGCTAAGAACTTCCACGGTACAATATCGGATGACCATCAGCATAGAAACCTTATGTCATCATATTGTCACGATGAAATACGAGGAGTAAGACTCAGACCACGGCTGTCTCCACTCTTCATTGCCTAGTAAAACTAGGATTAGATAGCTGCGCAGAACTATTTCTAAAGTAGACAATAAGTTAGCTAAAGGGGGAGGGATCGTATTGTTCGGCCACCTTTGAGCCATGAGCTTGATCGTCTTGAGAATTTGAGTGGTAGACACGTCGAGCGAAGTTACCCTGCCCACGAAGGAGGCTCACCTGCATCGGCGGCTCCACACAACTTACAACTCTTCAGGGTTGTATTTCTGGGCTCCGAACATGCACACAGCCACCAAACCTTCCGACGGTTGAGGCAAAGAAGCACACCCCGCTTAACAAAAGGGACTCGAAAACGTTGCTTGATTCGATTCTACCGTGGTTGGTGAATGCTTTTGGTAAAGCTTGGCACTCAACCCCTCTCCGTCGATGTTACGTTCTGCTTACTTGCACTCTGGGGCATTCTGACTTTGGAATCGGGCTGACAATTATTGACGGAAAAGGCAGAGTTCATCGAGCTGCATTTTCGTCTCACCTTCTCGAATCCTGAATGATTATCATCTTATGTGATTAGAGTTGGCAAGGACATGCCTGTTCCCTTGAAGAGTTGAGACGATCAGAGAGCCATATGAAACGATCCTGACCGCTTGCGGTTCTTTCACAGTGCAGCAACGGTGATGCCTACTGTACACGAGAAAGTGAAGTTCAAAAGAGGAGTTCCAGATGTAGAGGAATTATGCGTAAGGTAGTTAGCAACTATTGGAAACGCCACACAATCGTAGATGCACTTCATGGTTCGTCTGATTGACTTTGTTTCCGCTACCCGCATCCTTGAATTGCCTTCAACCTAACATAGCCTTGAAGGATTCTGTGGAGTTCGTCTGACTGCTTCCGCGGCGGGTAGCATCCGCCTCAGCTCAATCTCGCAACCTAAAAAATGAACAGGGATAAACGCGATCTCACCTATCAGCGCTGCAAGACTATTCAACCGTCCCCTGAAAAGCATCCCATTTCTCATATTCCTCTGGATGCGCCAAGCGTTCCTTTGCAACGGCCTCTTGTCGTCGCCTGATGTTCTAGCCCTGTAGTCGGATCGACAGGGCAGACTTCTGAATAGCCGCTCGTACTCATAGCGCAGAGGTAGAATCCTACCCGTTCTCTAGTTCCCGAGCGAACGTTCTAGGCGCTTATGCTCACTTTCCAGTCCGACGATGCTTGGGGGCCAACTCATCCCAGCCCAGTCCAACTGCTTAGCAATATCGTTTAGAGCTTGGGGGCGATGGGGTCCGAGTCAACGTAGCATGCATTCCCAGGCAGCAATGATTCCCGGAAACTTCCCCAGCTTCGGCAGCTTCGGGGCATGACTTGGTAGAGATGGTCTTGATACGATGTGTTCTCAACATTCAAGTTGTAGAAGTATAAAGTTTCATGGCTCTCAGACTTGTTAGTGCTTGGGATCAGTTCATCTCAGGCTCACACCCAAATCACTACCAACTAGTCTTTCCTCAAGCCCTCACTTCACAATGGCTCGCTTTGTTCCTTTGGCCGTCACCGCGGCTCTCTCTTTGGGATCATGCGCGTTCGCTGCCCCCACAGTCGAAGGTGCCAACCTGCCCGACCCATCAACTTTGGTAAAGCCCATCGGCTTCGACCCTACCATTGTCTCCTCGCTCAAGGAGCGCAAGATCGCCGGAGTTGTCCCCGAGGTTATCACTCTTAGTCTCACTGGCCAAGATGCCAACTTCACGGACTTCCCCCCCTCGAACCCCGGGTCTTCCCAGCCCTCCAAGCGTGGCATCATTGGAGGTGTCGACAACCGCGTTCTGTGGACCAACAAGGACTACCCGTACCGTGCCATGGGTAGAATCGCACTCTCCAACGGCGCGATCTGCAGCGGTGCCTTGATCGGTTCCCGCCATGTTGTCACCGCGCGCCACTGCATCCCAGAAAATGGCGCGACTGCCCGCTTCCAGCCCGCCTACGACAATGGCGAGGCCCTCGGCGGCTACGACGTGATCCGCGTCTTCCGCCCCGACTACGGTCAAGAAGGCTGGTGCGCCAACGCCTATGACTGGGCTATTTTCGTCCTCGGCGAGAAGGCTGGATCCACCAACGGCTGGCTTGGGCTGAAGACGGTGAACCCTGACACTCAACTTAACCGGGCCATGTTCTTCCACTACGGATACCCTGGTGACAAAGGCGGCCAGCAGGCTTACCGTCAAGAGGCTATCACGGCTTCGTCCGCAACGCTGTGTGACAGGGGCTCCCCTGTTGTGACTGACGCCGATGCTCAGGGCGGACAGTCTGGAGGTCCTTTCTGGATCAATGAGAATGGAGATCGGTATCTCTATGGCGTTGTCGTCGGAACCAACGACCAGATCACGGTTGTTGCCGGAGGCCCGTCCCTGCTTGAGGGCTACGGAATCTTGTTGAAGGACTACCCTAACTAAGGATTAGTTGAAAACATGTGATGATTGGAGTTGATTGTGGAGTTTTTGACGTGCGAGCTACGAGCACTGTCTGGTGCAAGTTGGTTCATGTAGATATTTTAACGACCAAATATGCAAGCAAACAGCCGTACATATTCTCGTCAGCGCATTAAGCAAGTGACTCCAGGTTATGCGGAGACTTTGTGCACAAAATATCAAGTTCTGATCAGGTTTATAAATACATGAGGTAAGGTATGTCCAGGGTTGAAAGAAGGTAGTCACTGCATCAGCGATTCCGTTCCGGCAAGCATTTGTCCAAGATAATTATGCCCCAACGTATTCGTAGATTTCATTCAAGAGGACGAAACCGAGATCACTGCAGTTGACAAAGTAGCCGGCGCCGCTGTTATTTCGGTAGCAGTGACAGACGTCGTCGTAGCTGCGCAGTTCGGATTCTCTCTCGGCCCAACTTTGAGAGTGACAGTTTGGCACCCGTCAAGAGGCTGGGTTCCATGACGTAGGAGACCAGTGGTGCTATCGCAAACGTAAAGCGCGGACTTGCCGTTCGATTCGCACTCCAAAACACCATCTGTGACGGTGCACCCAAGGAACGAGAAGGCCCCAGTCACACGGCTTGACGCGTATACGTAGATCAAGCTGTTAGTGTTAGTGTGCACAGATAGAAATCTCCAAGAAGAGTTGAACCAGGTCTGAACCTGAGTGCCGTTGGTGGTGGAGAAGTTCAATGGAGTTTGCGTTCCGGTCAGATCGATTGAAGCAAAGTCAGCGTAGAGGTACAAGCTGTAAGGACCTTCGCCGGAAGCAAGGGTTGCCTCGATGCTGACTGGCGTCGAAGTTGCGGCACATGGTTCTGGCAAACTGACGGAAGACGTCGTTGGAGCCGCAGTAGCTTCGGCCGTCGTGGGAGTCGCAGTTACGGGAGGCTTCTCCCTGGTGATGCGGAACCAGGGTGATACCTTGTACTGCCAGCCATTCAAGTTGCTGGGATCGCCGAAAGTGCGGAGAGCACGGCAAAGAATGCGGTACTCGCCAGCCGGGATATCACCCCCATGTGCGAAAACATTCTGCGGAGGGGCATAGACACCGCCGCCGTTCCGTGGGTAGTTCCTTAGAGGGAACGAAGTGACCGAGTCCGACAGACCTTGAGGAATTGTGATGAAGGAACCGAGATATTTGGCCTGCCCGGGGACTACTGGGTAGGCCCAGTCTGTCTCATTCCAGTCACGCGCGACATACTAGTAGTACAGTGTTAGAGTCATGTGGCATCAAATGAGAGGCTTGATCTTACATCGAAGCTGATTTCTTGAGTTGACCAAAGGACATTGAAGTACGGCTGCGGAACATCGCCACCTTCCTCGAATGTGTAGTTGTGGCCCTCCTCTATGAGGCCGCCATATCCGCTGAGTAGTAGGGGAACGCCTCGCTCCATCTCCCAGATATCACTATCATACAGAGAGCCCTTGATTCCTGGAAACTGTTAAGCTTGAATCGAGGTGATTCTCAAATTGTAAATGACTTACCCATGTAGGACACCCGAACCGCTTCTCCCTGGGAGCCAGCCACTACAATTGACCCACCATACACTGGAAGGGTGATAGCTTCAGGCGCGGACGGCTCAGTGAAAGTGACAGAGACAAAACCGCTTTCACCGGGCCCCAAGGTCAACTCAGCGGGCGAAACCTCGACTGTAGCGGTGTTTCCATCCCCGGATACGTAAGGAGGAGAGACAGATACCCACGCAGTCCCGGCACTCTTAGTGAGGGCAGTGATGCCGGCTTCGTGAGAGAACTGATAAGTCACAGACTCCTCACCAGAATTGGTGACTTGTACACTTTGAGTACCCTGGAAATGCTCCGTGTCGTTGAGGTTGAGGACTGCTGGGCTGACGAGGGTCGAGTAGCCCACGACTTTGAATGCATCAACCAGACCTGCTCCCTGATGAATCACGGATCTAGTCGAAGAGGCCCTACGTCAGCTCTGTTACTCAGATTGAGGTTTGTTGAGAACACTCACGCGAGGTTATCGGTGCCATCGTAATGACGAATGGGTTTGCCGCTGGCCACAATCACTTCGTGAGCCAGCTTGGCACCATCACCTCCGAGGGCAGCGCGTCCGCCGCGGGATGAGAAGAAAAGGGCAGCAACGCCGGAGATCTAGTGAGACTCAGTCAAAACATGAACTCAAGTCACATCTTCTCGCTGTATTACTCACATATGGAGTAGCCATGCTGGTTCCCGAAAGTGTCGCCCAACTGCCTGAGCCGATCGGGAATGTAGAGAAGATCGAGCCACCTTGTGACTGTCAACCACACGATCTCTAGGGTTGATCAACGAACTTACCGGGCGCAGAGATCTGTGGTACCATTCGCGCATCTAGAGTTGGACCCCAAGATGTGAACTGGTCGATTCTTCCACCTGCGAAAGATGGACGGTCAATTGCAGCAGGTTTGTTATCATTGACAAACTCGAAAGTCACGGTGTAGTTCCTCTCGTGCTGGCTTATAAGCCAGTCTCCGTCCTCATAGGTGATCAAGCTATCTGGTAGTTGTCAGACTTGATCTTGTACATCACGCGAGAGATCTCAAACTTACACCCTTTGGCTTGCCGCTCAGCATCATACCGAACACGACCAGGGATCTCCCAATCAGAGCCATTGTAATTGTAAATCAGGACCCAGTCCACCTTGCCAATCAAGCCGCTGTCGGTTCTTTGCCATCCACAATCCGCTCGACTGAAGTCCAAGGTCAAGAACAATTCCTACAGCGAGAAGCCAGGGCAACTTACGGAAGTACCAAAACATTGGTATCGGGGATAGTGAAGTCGATACCACACTGGTCAACGTGGTCCCGAGGGTTGGGGGCCCATGAAGCTGAGGCCGTTCCGTTGAGTGACCATTGAACTCCGTTGTCCGCAAGGTAGACCTGGATGCGCACGTCAGTTATCAGAGGTTTTAGTGAGTCCAGCATTCGTGCCGGCTTGGACTATCGAACACGTACGAAATCGCGAGTTTCACCACTGCTTGAGCGTGCGGTTGCCGCCCATGCAACGAGCTCATCATGCTCTACACTTCCGACCGCAGTGCTCCCAATGCCATTACCTCCGCTGCTAGTATACCACGGGCCATCTAGCAACCCCAGTCAGCTTTAGTTTACTTCTCGTGGCTTGACACGGACTCACTGCTTTCGCCGGCGTTTCCAGCGGCGATGGAGACAAAGGTGCCGGCAGCTTGGATCGCGGTTGCCACCACTGCGAGAGGTGTATCAACGAAGCCTCTGTTGGAACCAAGCGAGGCACTGACAATGTCCGCACCCTCCTCGTGAGCTCGGAGGAAGCCAGCGACAATCACATCCTCATAGGTGCTGCCTCCACATCCAAAGACCTTATAGGCACGGAGACGAGCCGACGGTGCAACACCAGGCACGAACTCATTACTGCTGGCGATGATGCCAGCAACGTGCGTACCATGGCCATTGCAGTCGATGGGATCTTCATCGGGAAGGTAGATATCTCCAGGTTCATAGTTGTCGCCAACAAAATCGTAACCACTCTCGACCTTGAAACCGGAGCCGAAGCCGCCACCAAGGGCGGGGTGATTGTAATCAATGCCGGAGTCAACAATGGCAACGACCACACCTTCGCCCAAATGGCCGTTGGCATGCGCAAGAGCGACATTGGTGTCATTGTGAGGGTTCCACGTAGGAAATTCTGTCTGCACAACAGCTTCGGTGGTGATAGGAAGTGAGAAAAGGGCAGCAGACCAGATCTTCTCGACTTCTGGCAGAGCTTCAATGTCGGCCACCGTTTCAGAGGTATCGTTCTTCAGGTCGAAGGAAGCTCCATGGAATAGCTCTGAGTTAAAGCTCACTGCTGGCGAAGCATCCTTCCCGGCGTCCTGGAGGGTGTTAAAGAAGCCGGCAGTATCCTGTGCTTGTGTCAGACTAGGCATATCTCTCTCGTAGAACGGATCTAGGGACTGGTCATACAAGACCTCCATCACGCTTTCTGAATCTTGCCGAACCAGAGGGTGAGAACTTGACGATGTACCGGCCACTTTCGATGGAAATTGGAGAGATTGGTCCAAGAATTGCTTCAGGATCATCGGAAGACGCCTGACAAAGAACTCTCTGGCAGAAGAGGAAGGAGGCCAAGACCAAGAGAGACTTGATTTCCATGATGAAGTGTAACGTCTAACAACGATTACTCAGGGCTCACGGTAAGTCTGAGAGACAAGACAAGTAAAGAACCTTAGCCGGTGGGATGGTACAACGTGAGTGACCGACAGAGCAGGCTCTTATGTACTACGAAAGCTACTGGAATAAGCACCCAGATGGGCAATATCTTCAAAGTCCCCAATACTTCTCATCCCGCCTGGCGCGAAGGATCTTGTCAATGGTCCCATGGGAAATGCAGGGGTTCAATTATGCTCAATGGCTTAGTTACATTAAGTGGATCGGACAAGATGGGAACGATTAGATTAGATGCCAGCTTCCTGCTCGGTGATAGTCGGTGGTCACCTTGTTTCTACCGAGGTGACATCCGCGGCCGGATCTTGGCATATCTTCGCCAATCGAATTCTTGGAAACGGATGACGGAACAGGCGCTGTAGAAGACGAGATTATCCAGGCTCGGATACCACGCCGAGTAAAATGGCGGTAATGACTTCCTACCCTGGCCAACAAACTGGTGTAAAGGCCATTATGAACTGACTTTGGAGGCATTACACTACCACTATGCGTTCCAATAAGGACTGTGCCCTGGCATCTCATCAGGTCCCAGCCTGTTTCTCAGAGTCAACGTGGAGAGCTCGGAATGAAGCCTAATTAGGATCCTGGTCGAAGATCCGAAGTCGGCCGCCTATGGATTTGGGATCAGTTGCAAGGTAGAAGGTGGACAGATTTAATCAGGCACAGATGGTTGATTATCATTGATCAGAAGTCAACTCTGTAATGGAGGCCGCAGAACTGACTAAAGTCTGACACATTGCTCACCTTAGAAGGTCCGCAACAAAAAAGCCGGACTTTCAGATATGGCGACGCGCAGAACTCGTCCTTGATTTGACATCTTAACATGCCTGTCCTGTCGTATAGAGTTATTCCCGAGCGGTGCCAAGCATGTAAAATTGGGCGAAGACCCTGCATGGCGTGGTAGGTGAGGTGATGAGGGGTAAATGCCTCGCTAGGGACAGAGTTCGGTGGCCAAGACACTTCGTCTGCTTGATTGCAACGGGACCGGGGACTAAATCAGGCCGCGCATCTTCATCCCTGGAGACGAAGGATAACGACTTCCAACGCACCTTCCTGAAACAGCCCATAGCGTATTGAAAGTTGGAACTGGGGTTGGACGCTCATCGCCCTTCAATCAATACCACTGCACTACGGAGTATCACAAGAAATATCTCCAGAGCATGTAGGCCTGTAGCCCAGTAAATGTAACATGCAGTGCCGGTAAAATAGTATTGAGTCGCGAGCAATGATTCAACAAGCGGCGGATTCCTTCTAAGTTCATGATATTACATTGCTTGTCGCCATCGCCATCAGCTGCTAAGTTACCCTAGATGTTGAAGAATAATTGCGACTGCAGCTTTGGAAGCTAATGATCCAAGATCTTATCATGAGATGAGGACCAGAGCCCGCCATAGACCTTTAAGATGGCATGAGTCAATCTCGCTTGGTTTTGCAAGAAGTCAATACGCTTGGATGGATCTCACTAAGGCTCGTTGCTGATGGCTTTCTGCAGTTGTGGAAATAGTGTACAGCTAAAGCTCAACATGGAAAGAACGAAAAGAGTGTTACTATCAGGTTGTGGGTCGTGGAAGGAGTCAAAACTTGAATGTTCGCTGCTGGAACTCTGCCTCAACGCCATTTATTTCGGTTCGGATGGAGACTTTGAGCCATATTCGGAGGCCACCTATTTTGCTTGGCTTGATTAGCTCTTAGGCCCTATGCTTAATAAATGGCATGGAAATACTGCTAAGACTTCGCCAGGATCATTCTATCATGCCGGTCCCAATGGAAGTCATATTTGCCTCGTACTTAAACCTATGGGCCCAAGACTTTCCTCGGTACTCCCTCCTTTCGGCCTTAGCGATGACGAGAAGAACGATAAACATTTGATGCAGCTGATTGAAATCATTGGACCACCCCCAGAGACTCTCCCCGTCACATGGCAGAATACTGCAAAGAACTATGGCTCTAGCGGTGAAAGACTCGATGCGGCCATGATGGATTTTCGACAAGAAGTCACTGAACACGTCACACCCGACCATAGTCCATTAGGTGATATGGAAAGATCGGGATTCTCATTCGACTGAGGCGAGCATGGAACACCCCAAGTTCATGAGTCTGTGGAGGAGCTGATAGAGACTCACAAGGCATCTGATGTGGATGACGAGGAGGAAAAACAGATCGCATCACAACTTAGGGCTATTTACCGGTACGGTCCTTGGCAACACCCATCCGCAGAAGCATTGCTCGACCTACCTTGGTTGACTACGTGAGGCAAGACAGAAGTATGTCAAGAAGCCAGAGCAAATACTAACAGTATAATTATGATCAGCATGTAATTAACTTATTGTGCGGCAGTCACTTCGAAGCAGAGTGTTGGTAGATTATGCTTTTATTGAGAATTCGAATGCATAATATGATCAATTCTTACTTGGATCAAATAGGCCAAACAATAACCCTCGGCATTTGTGTGCCTCATCGAAAGGCTCACCTGGGATGATTCATGTAGTTGATCATTCTTGCCTCCAGTTGCGGACTATGAGAAATAGCGGAGCGTTTGATGACTACGCCCCCGACCATCGGATCGATGTTCCTGGTGCATGTTACACAAACAAGAAATCAGGCTGAGTGCCAAGTCACGTCCACTGCAGATTACCAACTAGAACATTGATTCGTGGGACTCGACTGCCTGACCCATATGTTGCTAAGTTGTCCGCTGAGCCTCGAGCCTGGTTACTTTTGCAGTTTCCCCGCTCAAGAGAACCGCTCAGTGAACCTATTTACGGCGTTGGTGTGCGGCAAAGATGGCGCCTGACACTGCGCTTTGTGAACATTGTTCGCTGATCGACTTTGGCTACCTCCGTAATCCTACTGCAGCCGAGATCGAGTCTCTCAACGCTGGCGAAAGGCCTACCGAAGACCGATTCCCGCTGAAGTTTGGCCAACCCATCGATGGCGACCCTAGCTGGACTTTGGGTCGCACGAGCCGGATTAACGTTTCCGTGGCCACCTGTGAGTTTTGCAATGCGGTCAAAGACGTTCTTTTTCAGTATAAAGATGAGCTCAAAAAATTGGCCGATGCTGGCTTGATGGATCCCTTATGCTATGCTACATGTGACATTGCTGGGGCTTTGCAACCTCGAAAAGGCACTACATGGGAGGGGGCCCAGCCCGGATGGGCAAATCCAGAGTTCATCATGCGACGATTGGCGATTTATTTCATACCTTTCGACAAGAACAGCTCAACCAGATTAATGCCTGGACGTGTGGGTTTCAAAGAGGCGTCTTGGAAGCGGATACTTCACTGCTTCCAGACATTTGATGCGGAAAGACCACAGGACTCATCCAACATGCAAAACTTCTTCGGAAAGACCATCAATCCGGGCGATACCCTCTTTGCGGGAAGAAAGCGGCCATCTAAGGTGGATATAAGTCTTCCTATCAATGGGTTAAATACTGCAAGGAGAACCACAAGTCATCGTGTGGTTCTGTTCAAGACAGCCCTCGAGGTAAATGGTCCCGGTTAGTCACATCCCATGCTCGCGCGATTTATCAATGAGGACTGATATCAAACCCAAGCCTCAGGTCTCTCTTTTTCTTGTGATCGCAAAGCTAGGGCTCGGTTCACCACAAATTCACCCAATTCGTGGGTTCATGCCTGTCTTTCGTCTCATAGATGTCAATACGATGGCGATTGTGGAACGCAAAGAGGTGCACCTCAGAGACTTAGACTACATGACTCTGAGCTATGTGTGGGGTACAACGCCTCAGAAAGTGACATTACTGGAGACGAATCGCACCAAGCTACGAAAAAAAGGCTCATTACGAGGCGAACTTTCTCGGACCATCGAAGACGCCTACGGATTCACGAGATCCATGGGGACCCGGTACATATGGGTGGATGCAGTTTGTATTATTCAGGATAGCAATGCCGACAAAGCAGTACAAATTGGCAAAATGGCCGACATATACGCGAATTCTTTACTTACCATCATTACCGCAAACGGTGAAGATGCTCAAGCCAGCTTGCCTGGCCTTTCAACCCCCCGAGGCCGCCTACAGAAAGAGATAACGATAAAATCACCCGGTCCTCAAGGTAGCATATCTCTCCTCTCCACGTTGAGCCACACATCAAGCCGGTTTACGAATTTTACCTCAGACACAAAATGGTCCACAAGAGGGTGGACGCTACAAGAACGAGCTGTGACGTGCAGGAGTATTACGTTTCTGCAGGAGCAAATTACCTGGGCATGTTGCGAATCACACTGGAGTGAAGAAACCAACTCGGAGGCGTCCGCAGTTGTTTCATGGTTCAACTTTTCAGGTTCCGAATCCTATCTCAACTCAGCATACAGAGACCGGTACGCACCTGAGATGGAAACTGAACAGATGTGGCACAAAATGCATCGTCTCGCACGTGATTATTTGAACAGGGATCTCACTGGGGACGGGGACGCCTACGACGCTTTCTCGGCTATCATTCAGCAGGCACAGGATATTTCAGGAGAGCCCTTTTTGCGGGGGATTCCCACCTCCAGATTTGAACTCGGCTTATGCTGGGAGCCAAGTTTGGAGGGGGTGGAACGGCGCGCAAAGCTAATTACTCTGCCGATAACATCTCTCAACAAACAAGTTCCATTCCCCAGCTGGTCTTGGATAGGCTGGAAAAGGCCTATTGGGCTGACAATCGAAGATTGCCATGTTGAAGCTGGGTAAGCTGTCAGAACAATCTACGATTGCCATTTACTGACGGAAAGAACAGCTTGAACCCCGTGATCTCTTGCTACGTTCCGAGATGCGAGCAAACTTTGAGACTGGTTCAGGTCCGCCACTTGTTTTTGGATAATCCTAATATCCCATCCGTTCCACGTGGAAGCTCTGCAGTTTCACTTGACAGATCCAGGGCTTTTACCCTGACTTGACGACCTACGTACTTAAACAGATACCCGATGACCAGTTACTATTCTTCTGGGCCGACTCGGCGCGCTTTCGGGTGACCGATCCTATCAAGTTAGACCTGTGGCAACCTGACTTGGATCCGCTTGAAAAAGACCAGCATGTATATTACGTCCAGCGTATCATTGATGTCGATGGCAGGGTTGTAGGCGAGACTGGCCGATGCAAAGGAAACTGTGATGCAGGGGCGAGTGAGAGCGGGGAGTACGAATTTGTGGTGATCGCAGAGAACACGGCGCCTCCAAAGTTTGAGAAGAAGATGGTTGCACTCCAGGTTGCACGCAGACATGACAGGGTCGCGTACCGCATCAACATTGCCGAGATCAGTCAGGCTGGGTGGGAGAAGGCAAAAAAGACCCACGGAGTGATCGCACTGGGAAGCGAGGCGGACATTACATAGAGCCACAAAGAGCCTCATTCTCAGGAGACAGACGTTCGTCTTTACTTTCGGGTTGAAAACACAGTTCAAGTCACGTTGGACTTGTCGTTTGGGACGACGATCGGAGTAAAATCGATACACGTCGGCACCACCAAGTGCAGAATCAGAGAAATTACGAAGGTGAAAAGTTGACTATCATTGCTATATTCCAGAATACGATAGCTACCTATTCATTTCAGATCATAACACTGTCTTCCCAGTGCAGAAGGCACCAGTCAACTTGGACGGAACAGCACGCGCTGTACAAGCCTCACACCCCATCAACTAATTAAAATGACTTCCGACTATTCACTCAAGGCAATGCCTGGGACATCAGCCACCATATTAGCGAGCCAGCGCGTTTCCCCTTTGCCCTTAGAAGACATGTCACGCCTTCTATGGTGACCCTCTGCCAAGCAGAATCCCTTCCTAGAACCGGCCATCATATGCCCGTCTGAATTCTAATGCTTCCTGTAGCCCCATGCATGGCTACTCGCCGGAGAATTGATTGATGATCGCGTACTACTCTCGGAGCTCCGAGCATCAGTGAAGAAACCTATCCCGTCGGGATGAACCATGGGATCCCGCGGAAGATTTAGAAGATATTTACCACGTGAGAATCTCCAAACACGGACCGGTGACTTTCCAGTCCAAATAAATTTGAAGCGCCAATGATCATCTAATCATTACTGGTTGACTCGGGTAACCACCGCACGGTGGAGCTCATCCATCTTTTCTGGCCGTTTCTGCTCGCGTGGAGAAGGATGGGAGCCTGCCATTCGATCTGACAGAACTCATCTCATCATAATGGGCACATTTTTTGACGTCTTCCTCAACATGCGGGCAGCTCGGATCGCGGCAGAGCATCGTATTAGTTCCACGGTCGTGGTATGGATTTTGAGCAGGGGTATACCTCGCTTGGAGAGGACGGCTCTTGAAGAGAGGCTCAACCCACTCAGTAAAACCTGCTCAACACTAAATTAACTCGAGACAACTTTAATCCCAGGTGATCGCTGACATACACACGGCAACTAGTTTCCGCGGCAAAAAGCTCCTAGCCCGTCAGGTAAATAGTTCGCGGATAATCGGACAGCTTGCAACGTCGAGATCAATTGCTCCAGAATCTGTTGAGAGAACCGCGAAGAGAAGCTCGGATGATAGTCTACCTAGTCAAACGCCCGGACCGGGCATCTGGGCAAGTTGGGACGCGCAATACATCTTAGTCTGGATTGTTCAGCGTTCATGTCAGAGCCTGCGATTGACCAAGCTCGTGGAATCCAACGAGCAATGAACTGTTCAGCTCAACAGTTTAACTCTAATCCGTCTCAAGCATGAGACTGAGAAGGATCGCCTGTCGATTGCCATCGAATAACCGCTGTCTCAGAAAGCCCAAAAAGGAATCCCACACGAGACAGCAGATTCTCACTCACTAGCTCCTGTGGTGTGGTGTCAGAGCTGTCCGGCACGAGCCAACCGACCTAGTCAGTTAGCCCAGGCCGCCTGTTCCTTTCACGTCCAATCCTTCAACAGATGCTTTCCCCGCGGCGACAATGATCTGCGACAAAAGCTTCGCACCAATCCAATTTTCGATGGAAATTTGAAGCAATGGAGGCGGTGCTAAGTAAGTCGGCACAAACCTGCCGGCGGCCCAAGCAGAATACCAAATGCTTGGTTTGATGATCATACAACCTAGCCATATTGCTCGATACTTACTGGATTTTCAAGCGATGTCTTCGTCTAAAGTGTTGCAAAAAATTCCGCTTACAGCCGAATCCGAACTTGAGGCGTCCGTACAGACTTTCCTAGTGAAGGGATGGCAGCACTTACATGACACCAGATGAACACAAATCCTCGATGGCTGTGCAACATGCACACCATTTTCCCACGGACCTGAGGACATCATCTTAATTGTTTTGACGACGTTCGGTTACGCCGGCACGATGTGTAGAGGGTTGAGTTGACAGACCAGGGGGTGTCATGCCAGCACAGCTCGCCGCTCAACATGTATTTGATCTCGTTGCTCGAATCTGCCCATCGACTCTATGCCGGCTACATCTATAAAGCACAGAATATTCCCTTTAATTATTCGGGCCTTGAAACCAGCATCTCACCAACAGCAGCCAGATTGCCTCATTGCGCCGGACGCTTTCCTTTCTTTTCTTACCCACTTTCACCTTCCAGTCTATAGATACTTGATATCTCGCCTTTCCCTACACCCTCGGTATTTGACGTTCGAATTTTTTATACGCCACAGGCTCTAACATTCACTCCAACAACAATGAAGCCCATTTCCGTTCTCTTTCTGGCTGGCCTCGTCGCGGCAGCTATCACAGATGCCGGGCTAATCGCTACCCGCGACGAGATTACCCGAGACCTTGAGGCTATCACAGACAGTCCTGCTCTTGTCGATAGAGACGAACAAGATTCGGCTCTGCATCCATTCTCGATTGAAGACAGAGCCGAAGAGGATGATGAGAGTGATCTCACCACCCGTGACATTGACGAGGCTGCCACTTTTGGCGAGCTCATAGCACGCCAGGCCAACAACACTGCTGGTAGGAGATTTGACAATGCGCTTTTGATCATTAGGCTAATTAGATTGCAGGAGGTGGCAAGAAAAACAACGGAAAGAACAACGACGGCGAGAAGAATAACAACAAAAACTGTCAGGGCTGCGCAAAGGGAAAGAAGAGGGGCAAAGACGCAAAGGGCAAAGCATGCAGATGTAAGAACAACGCCAAAAAGAACAACAATGCCGCGAAGAACAACGGGAAGAAGAATAACGGAAATGCCGGCGGAAACAAGAACAACGGCACGGCCGCGGACAATGGCAAGGGCAAGAACAACAACGATGGCAAGAAGAACAACAATGGTAAGGCAACTGGAAATGCCAACGCCGGCGCCAACAACAACAACAACAACAACAACAACAACAATAAGGATGGGAAGAATAACAATGGAAACGCGAATGCCGACAAGAACAAGGGCCAGGATAACGGCAAGGGAAACCAGGCTGGAAATAAGAACAATGGTACTGCGGTTGACGACGGAAAGAAGAAGAACGAAGGTAACGGCAAGGAGACTGGCAAGAAAGCCAACTTGTCTACGGGAGCTGGAGCTGCGGCTGCTGAAGCCGCCTAGGCGACGGATGTCTTATATTGGGCTCCTAGGATGGATAGGACCAATTGCTCATGTGATATGTCAAGTTGTAGATATTGATGCGGCCATATTAGAACATGGGAAAAAAGGATTTTTATTATCGGAAGCCACGAAATGATCAATAGCTTAAGCGACTAAGTCTGCTTAATGATGAATGTTGTGATGACGGCCATATCTATCTTGTATCGAAAGGTTGCTCGGGATTGAGACCAGACATATTCAATATGATGCATTTGATGGCCGTGGCCAAAAACGTGATAATCGTCGAGATGACTGCCACCAAACACATGCCCAAACGTAGAATCAAGACATTTACAACACTCCATGTACACAGGAAAGAGAGCATGAGTGTGTCACACGGGCTCGTACTAAAAGGCCAGACTTGACATGATTTCCAGTGATCACTCAAAAGTTCGGATGACTGCGACGACTATTTTTGGGTGGCTCGCCTTCTGAATCAAGCCTTAAAGTTTATCAGGCGCCTTTATACGAGGTCGCTCGGCGAAAAACAGCCGTCCCTGGCGACTGGAAACGACCTTACGGCGCGAGTCGTGTTTCCAAAACACACAGAAACGTCGCCTTGAACCTTATGTCCATCAGCTATACGGTATTCGGGATTTAATACAAAGCACCGAGGCCGATTGTTAGAAGAGGTAAGCACTATAAAGCCTTGGAATCGTCGCCTATGGCCGAGGAAGAGTTGTCTTTATCTCAAACAACCAATCTCTCTCAGACAAACAATATTAATCATGAAGCTCCTCTCCGTATTCGTTGTTGCTGTATCGCTCTTCGAAGCTAGCGCCCTCCCCGTCGAGTCAACGTAAGTCTGGCAAGTGCTCTATAACAGAGCCTCCTAATTCTAACCGTGTGCCTAGGGAGCTTGAAAATGTTAGTCGCGTCAAGAACGCAGCCAAAGCCCCACCATTCACCGGCGGAGTTGCGTTCCCCAAACGACAGAGCGACAAGGACACCATTATTAGAGAGAGAGGAAGGAAGGTTCAGAACCCGGCGGAAGTGCCACCTTTTACTGGCAGTGTTGCGTTCCCGAAACGATAGAGCGATAAAGATGCGATAATCAGAGCAAGGGGCAGGAAGGTTCAGAACCCAGCAAGAGTACCTCCTTTCACAGGAAGCCCCGCATTCACTGGGAAGTAATGGTGGAAGTGTACGACTGTACGCAGACTATTACACAAGAAAACACTGCTTCACTCAATATGACGTTTCCCTGAAGACTGAGTCATCCACACTTTGAGTCAAAACAACAGGACGCTGTACCTGCGAAGTTCCACCAAGCCTGACTTTTCAGCACAACCACACTCTAAGTTAGGAAATCACGGTTGTTGTTTAATGTTAACATACTCGGTTAAGCTGCCAGTCATTGTAAACAGGTTAGTAGGCAAATGTAGCCCACGCAGGTAGCAGGTACCTGGTCCAACCCATCATGATCACGGGTACTCGACGTAGCTTCTCAAGTCGAAGTTTTGAAGACAGCAATTCAAGTTGGAAGATGGAATAATGAACACATGTGATACAGCCGAGCTGTTCAGACCTGTATAACCGATTCAAAAAATCAAGATACTTTTTGGCCCTTCCATTTGGGCTTTTGTGAGAGATAGAAGGATTGATCCAACATCAACAAAAATGACCCTGGTCTTGCTGAATACGATGGAGCGGTTATCTCATTTACACCGGCTGTGAACAATGCCCAAATTCTTCAACAGGCTGTAGATACTGACAAAATTTAAGTATCAATTATTTGCCACCACTGAAAGCAGCGGTGCCCTATTGATTGGTATGTGTTTGTTGCTCTGTTGATGTAATGCCCACATATCAGACAGCTGCGATGTCCGTGTATATCTTAGTCAATAAATGTATCAAATTGTCGTAGGCTCCATCGTTCCGCTGTCGTCGTTGTCCTGGCTAGTAAACAATTTGTTCGAGGTACTGTATGACTGAGAACTAAGATGGTATCACATTCTGCCTCAGTTCATGATCATCTACTTCTTCACCGAACACACTGGTCGTAGCTGTGCTCCGGCCGTTCCATAAACAGTCGTCTGAATCTGCATTCACAGATTCAACTGACAGAGCTCGATCTCGATGATACACACTTGACATGATATTGTCAGGGATGATAGAGTTTCCTTCGGCGAAACTGACCAAGCTTGTAGGAGATCCTGGTACTTGGAGGTGATCCTGTAGGCAATGCTTAATACTGAACTGTCTCTATCAGAACTTGGAGAAAACTAACCTTGGAAGACTTTGGCTCCGGAGAATGGTAGGTTTTGTTCGTAGTACCTGGGAATGGACCGAGGCTTTTAAATATTTGCCGCGAGGTTTGAGGGGGTAACAGCCCACAAGAAATACGATCAATAGAGTGTCTGTCTTTAGGATCAATGATGAGCATTCCGCTCATGATCAAATCCAGCATCTGGCACACAAATCCTATACAGGAGTCCAAACTCCTCAGTCTCTTAACCCACTAATTATACAAGTGTTAGATATGCCGAACTTGTAAGCCATGATGGTATAGGGACTATTTAGACTCACCTTCCCCACAGCTGGGTGAAGCTGGGCTTGCTTACCCTTGCCTGGGACATGCGAAGTTACGAAATAACTATAATCAGGTTCTTCTATGTCATACGTATCATCCGACCAGCGATTGAGATTGCGGTTTCTCTGGAAGTTCTCGACGTCTTCATACCCAAGTAGATACCAGATGCAAAACTCGAGAAAAACGCACCCGAGCGACCATATGTCATACTTGGGAGAGATGGGACTGCCAAGGTCGATTTCCGGAGCTCGGTAGGTTCCAGTATAGCCGTCGACTCTCATGACACGCGATTTCGTGAGGCTTGCATGGTAACGTGTCAGTCCCAGATCAGCAACAACGAGGCGGTCCCGATCTTCTCCGTGGGTCAAAAACCACAAGATATTAGTCGGCTTGATGTCACCATGACGCCCCCAATCTTTAACCCCCGCCTCTTGATGGCCCGATGCTCTCTCTTCTCTCTGCCATGTTGCGAGGCCATGGATGCGTTTGATTGCATTCGCAATACCCCGGCATTGCTCTGCCATCCACTGTGTCGCCGGGGGTGATGTCTCAACCTGCCTTCTTTTCCAAAATTGCTCCAAGTTACCATCTGCCCACTCAAAGACAAGGTACGGCTTGTTTCCATGCTGGAAAGTAAGGAGTAGCTTTATCAGATGTTTCTCCTTCTGTACCTTAGCGCATGATTGTTCGAGGGCTCTAAGCTCCTTGCGATATGATTCGTGGTCAGCGCCATTAATTTCCTTGACTGCAAAACATAGAGGTCTCTCCGGTTTCTTGGAAAAGATAATCAGTGAAGTTCTCAAGCAGAATAGGTATGAGTCTCTCACATTGTCCCCTCTGTAGTCGTGATGACTCGGGTGAATCACCATACGGTGGACTGTTCCGTGTCCTCCTGTCGCCTCATGCTCGAACTCATCCCACGGAAGCCTGACATTGCGATCGAATACATAAGAACGGAGGGTACCGTCCCCCATGCTCAAGAATGGGACGAAGATCATTCTTTGGTATACATAGAATAGATCGATGTTGACGCGCTCCCAGTTTTGGAATAGTGTCGTGTTATCGCGTTCGTCAACAAGAGTTCTGAACTCTTTCTTGCTCTTGATCTTATGGCGTAACGGCAAGTGGTGATCAAAGATGTCTTCCTGGATGAAGTCCTCGATGCGGCTCGTCTGCTTCATAAACACCAGCGTGGCAACAATCCTTCGCCGGCTACCCGTATCATCACCCCAGATCTGGCCAGCCCTGAGAATCAACTCCTCGTGGGTAGCGTCCTGGTAGAGATTTCTGATGAGAGAGATCACAGTTTCGATGTTAAAGATCTTCTCAAATGAATCGACTGGAAGGAATTCCTCCTGGTCCATCTCGCTCCAGCTAAGGTTGCTCTCCATTTGGTGTCGTATTTCGGCTTCAATCTCCGCAGCTGAATGTACAGGCTTAGTTGGAAGCCCCTTACGGGATATGTGCTCGAATATATCGCTTTGGCTAGGTCTGCGAGTGCGAGAGTGGTGTGTTGACCAAGGTCCCGCACTCAAGCCTAAATCATGGACAGAGACGACAGCATCTGTCTCGCCACATTCAGAACGCCCACGTACTTTTCTGTTGGGACTGGTATCATAGTCGTGGCTTCCAATACCTGCTCCGCCCAAGAATCCACCATGCCATGCAACTGGCGCATCCGCCACGACCCTCGGGGGTTCGCAGCAAGATGCATCGTGCGCATTACTTGACACTAGAGGTTTGTTGGGATTTAAGAGCCCATTCAAGGCATCATCAGTATCGGTTATGGTGTTATACGTGACCATATGCTCGTTCTTGACGCATTTGGCACTCCCCTTGCTTGTGGTTTGCCTCTTTTGCTTCGTCGTTGTCGGTGGTATGTTCGGGGACAGTCGTTGTGCATCGGTGGAGCCACATTTCTGCATGTTGTCGCCTCTCGGTGTGGTCATGTTGAGTTGGGATCGATGCAACCGCCTTGATGGCGAGACGAGAAATTGCTAATCTCACGACGTAAGCAGAAGATATAGAACTTGGAATTTGCAGGTTGTGCTCGAAACGAAAGATGCAAGCTGGTTGTGTGGTACTCTTTACGAGCCCTCGCACCAGCTTTCAAGGGCGGCCTAGTCTCCATATCATGTCCGACTGTCTGTTGCCCCAGAGGCTCAGAGGAAAAAGCCTTGCACGAGCGTCGTGGGCTAGTGTCTGGTTGTACCCAAGGCAGGTATGCCTTGCCGGCTGGGCACTAATTTCGGCTGTGGGGGCGATGCGCCAGTGAGAAACCCAGTGAGAAGTGTAGGGGCTTTTGGAGGCGATAGCCTTGTTCCATTGGGGCAGTGTATTTCCACATCATGGGAATACGACATTGTCTTTCGGATATTTACATACCAGTCCATCTCACCGCCACTTGAGGCATGCTGCATTTCACTGCGCCGTTACAGCGGTCCAGAACCGCCTGGTTTCTCTTCCAATCTTTTTTGAATTGAACCTAGAGACAATACGCTGAACAGAGCCTAGGAAACCTATTTACAATTGAATCAAGCTCCCAGGTGACTTGAACTTTAGACGCACGGCTAGGACATAGTTGATATTAGTACGGAAGAAAATCATATCAAAGTGTTTAGCATGTCTCTGTGTTCATATTTATACGACTGTTTCTTTAGAATATGCTACATGAGGTATTTCCATCCTTAAATAAGTATCTCATATCGGGAGAGAGAAGGGGGTCGAATACTCGAATGTATGAGTCGGTCCGGTAATTAAATGCCTTATATTAATAGTACTTCTGGCAAAGGCTCTGTGTATGGAATACGTGGAAGGATTCAGCTGGTCGGGTATCGAGGAAGTGCAATAATGATTTACTTGCGCCGCAATTCGGTAAGCCTTCGCGAATGAATCCGTGTCAAGGGTTCTGGCAGGATGCCAAGCGCCAGTCAGCACGAATCAATAGTTCGCCTGAAACGTCCTCACGTTTCTTTTTCTGAAGAGCGTGGAAGGACGAAAAGAAAGCCACGACGAAAATAATTTGGGAATGGACAGATTGAACGCCTTAAGTATCTTTTCGCATGTGCGTGCCAATATGTTTCCACCCGCTCCGCCTCTGGGCCTCTGGGCCTAGGTTATTTCTGCGACAAGTAATACTATATTGCGCTATTTCGTATCAACTGTGAAGGCTGTCTCGATGTAAGGTAGATGTCTATGAATGAGGGGACAGGGGTAAGATTAGATCACCCGCAAAGCTCCACGACATAATCAGGTGAAAGCATGTTGAATTAAGGTATGCATAGTACTGATGGGATGGGACGCAGGCAATTATCGAATGTCAACCTTGACCCCTTCCTCCGAAATTTGCTTCCCTAAGAGGGACGCGACCCCGACCCTTTCATAACGATTGTCCCGAGGATCATGTTGATTTTTGCAGATAACAAGGACGTGGGCTCTCGCTTCGAGGCCCTCTTTGTCACGACCCATGATAACAACTCTTAAGTCCTCGGCTTTGAGATCATTCTTCTTGTCAAACCAAATTTGCGATGCGACCTGCTCTTCATTAATGTCCATGCGTCTTGCAACACCTCGAAGGATAGTATGGCCCTCATCCCGGCCGAAGTAGGACGCTCCTGAGAGCATGTCTGGATGGCGAGAGAATGGGCTTTCAAAGTCGCTACTCACCCACTCAATCTTGTCGAATTCAAGGTGCATGTACTGAATCTTTCCGGTCTTGGAAAACCATGACCAAGTAGGAACAAGCCAAGTCGACGGGGTAATAGTCGTCATGTCTGCTACTTGATCGCGTTTCCAGAGGATACTCCGAGCGAAGTATTTTTCGAAGGACCCGTGGGCGGCCTGAGTCTTGAGTGCCCGCGCTAATCTCGTTTGAAGACCAAGGATTGCGACGGCTCTGTCAGAAGCCATCGTAAACGCGAGCGCAGAGTATCTTTCGTACAGATCTTGAACCAGTAACTGCCTGCCATCTCGGTAATAGTCCAATGCAGACTGGGGGAAGTTGGCGTCCCCGAGAAATGCAGCTTTCGAGCTGTGGGTGATAGGTAGGGTTAGATGGCTTCCATTTCTGTCTTCGGCGTCTTCTGGGCAAGGCACAGCTCAACTTACTTGTACAGGCGACCAAGAGTCTCACACCGAATACCATCTCCACATTCCCAGTATACTTGGTTTGGGGTAAAGTAGATGGTACGTCTCGATAAAGCCCTTTCCTGCAAGACCCAGCCTCGCGTGTTGATCTCCGCCAGCTCAACATCTCGATGGAAGTCGTCAATGTACGCGCACACGTACAGATCTGGCAAATCCTTCATCCGTAAATGAACGCTTGGCCTAGGTGAACGATTGGATAAGAAGCCATCGAGTGAGGATCTAGCAGAGGCTGCACTGATAGTGCAGTGTGCCGCACTGAAAACCTCTTCCATTTTTGTTGACTCCCTCTCCCAGTCGTCCTTGTCGTCCTGAATGATACACAAACTATCAATCCAAATGTACTCGATGCCGAGACCGCGAGTAATAATGATTGCGTCCTGGAATGTCTTTGGTAAGTGATCGAAATCAATATGATCCTGTAGTCGAGCAACATTCTCCATGTAAAGGCAAAATCGTTCGTGCTTCTGCAATTGACCCCAACAGTGGCTTAGAGCTATGTACTGACAACTCGCAGGCTTCATTGTATTGCAGCTCACAACTTGTATTGGCGTCGTGACTTTGACAAGGCGGGTTGGCATCTCTAAGGCGTTATGTGTCGCATGACGATTACACGCGACATGTGTAGAATCGCAATCATGCAACCACTGCTTCAGCAGAGTGAACTGTTCTGGGCTATTCATCTCAGGAAGTCTTGGGAACCCAATTTGTCTTCCCGGTGGGATGTTTCCACCTAGATGCAAAGTTTAGCCAAAGTGAAGTTGGAACATTCCATTGATAGCTGCCTACCTGGTTCAACATAGATCGAGAGGAGATTTGGCCCGCCTTCTACACATACTGTTGAATAAGTCTGACGTAGCCTGACAATATCTGGAAGCACGTTATTATATGCTCGCTTCAGAGCTTCGAGAAGTATATCGCAAAGGTCGCAGTGCAATTGAGCGTGCGATGGTCTGAATTCTGTGGGGAAAAGAGTTTGCGACGATATGGTGCTGCATTTCGCGCAAAAGATCTTCTTGCCCGTAAATAATGGTCTCGGCTGACCCCATTCAATTTCTCCAAGGACTTGAGAGGCAAAGATATTGTCGGCAAGAGACTCCCAAGAGTCACTTAGCTGGCTTCGTTGCTGAGCTTGCTGAGCAGGCCAAACGTTAATTGCTTATGCATTGAGAATACTTCAAGTCAAACCTGATGAACTTACAAACTGCTACATTATCAGCAAGGGATTCTCTCTTGAACCTTTGTATTCTACTTACCGACTAATTCGAAGCGAAATCAGTAGCTGCAATGCGATGTATGAAAGCATACGAGTGAGATGTGTGGGGGGGGGTATCTAACATTCTAGTGGGTGGAAATATTAGCAAAATACTACATTCACGTCCCTGATGAGGGGCATACTAACATACTAAACCCAGCCTCCAGTCAGCATGCTATCGCTCATTTACTCAACTCATACGGATGATTGTACTTACTTCTTCAAGTTTTACTTCGTAACCCGCGCCCTCGGCTAGAGAGTGCTTAGTGGTTGGCTCCAGCTCTTCCGTCGCCTTGCGCTCGATACCAACTAGTCCGTCGAACTCATCCAGATTGTCCTCATGAGCAGGAAGAGAAGGCTTGGTGCCATTGAGTTCGAGTTTGTGTCCTGGGGCCAGTCCATCGTTCGTGGTGCTGCTTTTGAGTTGGCCTATGATCAACTTCGAGAATTGGAATTCTGTTCCCGTCCAGACTCACACAGCGTAGTACTTTCTCTGGATGACTCTCATTTCCTTGTGAGCAGCAGACGCTATTTCTCGATATTGCGGCGAGCTAACATCGCTATCCTCCGATATCTTGACGACGAGGAGCCTGGTTTCCACAAACTTTAAAAGCTCTCTCCATGCTGACTGCGACTGCCATTTGGTAGACAAAGCTTTTATGTAGCGCTGTGTCTCGGAACCGACACTATATATCTTCTCGCTACCTCTGACTTGCTTCAACTCCCAAAAGTAGGCCGTCTCATCTCTGAATTTGCTCAAGATGTCGAAACCGTAGGCGAGCCAAATGAGTAGCTCCAAGACGACACAGCCCATGGACCAGACATCATATGCTCTTGAACGAGTCTCGTGGGCGGACAGTTGCTTCTCGCGGTCTTTGCCCGTCTCAGGTGGTTCATATCGAGATGTTCCAGGCGGTGTCAGAGTGAGAATTTCCTGGGCCTTTCTGATCCTGGTGGCAGCATCTAGCGCATGGAAAGAAGTGAGCCCCATGTCGGCGATTTGCAGTGTCTTGTTTTTGTCCGTATCAATGAACAATAGAATGTTCTCAGGCTTCAGGTCGCCGTGTCTGCAATTTTTTGCGTGTAGTTCTTCAAGAGCATCAAATAGGCCAGTGAGCTGGGCGAAGATCCATGAGAGCTCGTGCTTGGTCAAAGAATTCCCACGGTTACTACGCCAGTATTGAGCCAGGTTTCCCCCTGCTGCCCAGGGAAAGAGGAGGCAGCGATCTCCATGGTGTTCGTAGGCAGCAATGGGCTTGATTAGGTGTTTCGACTTGTAATATCTCAGCTCCTGGAGGTTGCTTGCTTCTTTGTCAAAGAATTCCTTGAGTTCGGGATCTTCGTTTGCCTTCTTCAGCGCAATCGCTACGGATCCGTCTGTGTTCTGCAAGACGCGGTCAGTATGTGATATAAGCACATCATTGTTGCATTTATGTGCTCACCATAGCCATTTTTTTGGCCTTGATATGCGCTGGATGGACGTTGACTTTGAACACCTCTCCAAAGAACCCCTTGCTTTCTGCTTTGCGGGCGACTTCCATGTATGGGAGTACCGTGCGTGTATTGAATTTGAACCGAAAAGGTTGGTCTGTTCCGAATGTTGGGGCCATGAACTTCCACTGGTAGGAGTGGAAAAGTTCTTTATCGTTGCGATCCCAACCCTGGAAGTAAAGAGGGTCTTGAGGAGCAGAGTTGCCCAGGGGTGAGGCAGGATGCCAGTTCCAGACTGTGTAACGGCCGGCAGCATCTTGCGTCACTCGGAATGTAATTGGGAGTGAACTGTTCGTAAAACGACGGGTTTTCAAGGTTTTCAACATAGACACCCTCTCTACAGAACTGGTTGACATCAACACCAGAGTCAGGTATAAACGAGTGGCATCGTTCAACACAAAGTGGATGAGGCTGGTGTCAGTGCCGAGGTTTGCAGCCCTGAGAATCTCGACTACTCGGCTTTTGTTGATGAACAGAGGCAGTTTGTCATTCGGTAAGAATTCTTCTTGATGATGATTGTGGCAAAAGTCTTGAGTAATCTGATCGCTGACTGACTGGATCGCTGAATAGTTTGGGGACCTATACCACAGTGGTCAAGTCAGCTACGACACATCAATCAAACAGGCACATTTTAAATAGGAAAGGAACTAGGGGGAAAAAAATAGTAACAGATTTTTAGTCTTACGGCATGATACAGGATGTGACCGCGACAGCCTCTCGTCGTGGAAAGGTGTCTAAGGATGCAGTGACCTAGGATCTCCACGAGATGATTTGAACTGGGGGCGGTCCTTATTTTAGGACCGGCCAAAGTAGAAAAAGTAATGGCCAATACCTGGCCACCTTCACACCATCACGAAGAACGGGAATCTAGGCGGCATCACTGGCATCCTTGGTAGTTTCTCACACGAATTCTGACTGGATTAATCGAGAAGGTGGCGCGCTTTTTGATTGCCTTGCGTCTCTTTGCCTTCCACGAGGTGGTTCGCATCAACATCAAATGACAGGATCAGAGGCTGAGGGGTATCATTGAGACCGGACATGGCCTTATTACAGAATATAAACGTATAAGCGCTTAGGCAGGCTGCGGCTCAAGCCCCAAGGCATGTGTCTGTGAACGCATGCGAGTTGCGTGATGAGGGTGGGGGGAGAAGGGCGGGGAACAAGCGGAGCTGGGAAGGTGGGCGATGAGAAGAGACCTGCAACACACATTTGCGCCTATGATGGGTAGAAAATGCCAGGTCTTCTCGTTGCTGGTATCTCTTGTAGTGTTGTAGATTACCAACGAAGCCCAGAGTGTGCAAAGTACATTCTAGTGTCTTGAACGCGATCCTCATGGAGAACGACATTCATGGATCTAGATTAGAAGCTCAATGAATCCCGGAAAGGAATCTTCCGCCCAAGATGCCTGTCTCTATTGAGCAGGCTACATGCAGTCATCGATAGACTCCGCAAGGCAACCTTATCATGCCCTCGATACGATGTCGGGTTGTCATTCTAACTGGTCTCCCTGTTGGTTGCGACACACATCGTGCCAAGACGTTCGGTCAGTGGTGCGCCAATCGCCCGTAGATATGACAGCGCCCTGGGATCTAGGTGTGAAAGAACTTGCATATGTTCCCAAATGGCACCCCGGTAGCTAAGTCCGACATATTCCCAGCAGAATCGCGCGGGGTGCCCCCCCCTCGTGAGCCCCCAGCCTACCTTGCTTCACATCAGTACGCAATAACGAACTGTAGAAGAGTTGGTTGAGAGCCGTGACCAAGCCATGACCATGGATACGAAAGATGTATAAAGCATATCCCTGTGGATGGGCTATTGAGATAACTATCAACTAATGACATGAGGCTCTTGAGTTTGCAGAGTTGTGGTATTTAGTTAGCAACGGGCAAATGAAGTGGTAGAGAGTAATTTGTACTCTAAAGTGAACAAAGACAAGGGTGAGCTCCGCATGCGATGGTAACCTGAAATCCACGTGATTCAACATGCGGCAAGCTGATTGATGCGTCTAAATAGTACTACAACTTCGTGAAAATGGCAAGCCCCATGCCAATGGCATTGGACTTTTATTGACATTATAAGTACTATAACCCTTTCTGAAGAAACAGGGCAGAAATTCCCTCAAACTTATACGTTCAACTTCTTCGAGCCGTTTGTCTTGAGCTTTTTATTTTGCTTGAAGTGTACCAACCTGCGCGCTGTTGAGTCTTTTGGGTAATGGCTGAGGAGCCTGCCGAAGCTTGAGTACCGGCTGTTAGTTTTACGGTCAGTCAGCCGACAATAGAGTCCGCCAACACTAATCAGGTATTGACGCTGCATATCAGAACTTCGGAATGTTGGAATGTGCTAAGTCGTGCTGAATAAAGAAAGTATTCGTGAGCTAGCAATGTTACGGACTAGTTGTCTACAAGTACATCCCGCGTAGGTCATCAGCGCA
This sequence comes from Colletotrichum salicis, assembly GCA_001563125.1. NCBI lineage: Eukaryota > Fungi > Ascomycota > Sordariomycetes > Glomerellales > Glomerellaceae > Colletotrichum > Colletotrichum salicis. Next base: position 16,197 of record JFFI01001031.1, on the reverse strand, counting down.
ACCTAATTGCAACTTAGAGACTTATCATTTCGTTAAATGATAGGTGATCCCGATATCTGAGTCTCCAATCTTCTTCCAACTTTGCTACTTTTCAGACTTCCTAGTGACCGGAAGGAAGGGAATTAAGTCGGTTTTATTTTCTGTCACCCTTCATGGTCATCAACCAACATCATCTGGTTGTTGATGAGATATTAGCGTACCTTTTGACTAGAAGTAAGCTTACTGACTGAGCTTGCGACAGGGCTTCACTCTACGAAATCAACTCAACTTGGTCCTTGCCTGAGTTAGTGAACTGGCGACATTCCTCTCGACAGTTAGTCAGGTAGCTTTGAATTTCACACCTACTTGATTGGGCCATTTGAAAGTACTCAGTTGACTCTTTAAACTTAGGATAGGTTTATAGAGGCTGAAGGCACGATGTTCTTTCTCAAAGACCTACTTGTCTGGACTAAGTAGGCCTACTCTCCGATTTAGAGTGTAGGCTTTCTAATGTTTCGCAACAAATCACCAAGTCGAATTAAACCCTTCAGCTGGTTCTATGACTAGTGGATAAATTGTTAAAGACTTGAAGTCGACCGCTGTTTCGTAACTTTGATTCGTGATCTCGGTTGCGTCGAGTGAAGCGCCGGCTGGCAACGGTGCCGGTCGCCACTGTCGCTTAGACACGACACTTTATGTCAGCAGGCCAGCCCATCACAAGTGATCAGTCATGTATATTATGTCACAAATCAACACGTGGATAAGCTCAAAGTAATCGAAATCTTAACTCAAGTTCAAATTTCCTCGAGTACAGATGCACGAATTGCTCACTTGATGAGCGCAATATGAATGCTCTATTTGATTAAACTTGTGTCTTAAACGTCTTGACCTTTCATAGTAATTAAGGTCATTGCAATGAAGCCAGCAGATAGAATCCTTGAGCATACCTAGAGAGCCAATCACTAAAGGATTGTATGAATCCGACCTTGACTGAGAACCTAGGTCATAGCAGATGAGAGCTAAGATCAACTACCAAGACAGGCACCGGTAAAGCTCATCAGCCTCCAACTCTTTAACTACGATAGTAGTTTCGATACCTTCCTGCAAACGCTTCGTCGCTTTCCCGTCGTTCTAATATCTGTTTATCCGCCTACTAGCCTAAGCTGACGTAGACCCACCGATCTCAATGCCCTCCGGGCTCGGAAGCGGACAAAAACTCCACTAAACCCACAATCCCGATCCCGATTCCGACCCCGCAGTCCCACGCCCCCGAGCCCGAACCCGAACTTCGCGGCCCGTGCCCACGTGCCCCCGTGCCATCATACTCACCGGACAAGGGTCCCAATCATAAGTCCATCTCCTATCAGTAAGATATTCAGGTCTTGGGGAAACTTTTGATGTTATACGATATCATAGTAGAGTTCCTACCCCAAGGACCTCCTCACTTTCCACATGAACCAAAAAAGACCGTTTCTCGGGCCGCCCGAACACTCAATCTCACGTAAGACGCACTTTCCGAATTAGGCGCCACGAACCCCCAACCACGATAGTACACAATCGACAGCACTCTCAACCAGTGATATAGCAATTATATCGATTGGGTGTCCCAAATTCGCGGGGTCGGGTTGCAGGAGAAATGTCTTACCTTCCAGTATCAAGCTTAGCTGCTCCAGTGCAACTCGTCCGGACGCTGACATGTGAATGGGAAACGGCTTCCTCGTATGACAAAGGAACGCCACAAACCTCATCGCTCACAACCTCATTAAACATGGAACGAACCCGTCTACATCGTGACATTTCTCAACCCAAGCTCACACAACCCATCGCACCACCTCCCGCAACCCAAATCTCCAACCGCCCAAAATGCCCTACTTCTCCCGAAACCCCTCCTTCAACCTCTTCTACCTAGACGAAGGCCCCCGCACCGCAACCCACACAATCCTCCTCATCACAGGCCTCTCCTGCGAAATGCACGACTGGTCCTGGCAAGTCCCCTTCCTCCTATCCCACAACCTCCGCGTCATCTCCATCGACAGCCGCGGCCAGGGCAAATCCTCTGCTCCGGCGCCCGACCCCACCATCCGCACCTGGCCTGGCCCCAAGAAATCCGCCGACCCGGAGGTGATAGACTACTACCCGCAATCCACAGCCGAAGACATGCTCGCTCTCCTATCCCACCTCAACATCACCAAAAACCTCATCGTCGTCTCTCACTCCCTAGGCGACGCAGCGGGGTACTACATCGCCACATCCCGTCCGGACCTCGTAAAGGCCTCCATAGGCGTAGACCCAATCCACGCCTTCCCCAACGCCGTCCGCGAACGCGACGCCTACCTCTTTGACGAGCCCGACGTCAAGGACAAGATCGTCCCGACCCTCGTCGAGTTCTTCAGCACATACTGCTACTCCCCTGAATGCCCAGCCTGGCAAAAGACGTGGCACCTCCGCCGCATGGCGCAGTTCGACGGGGCCATCATGTACGCGCTCTGCTGGGGCGGCTGGGGCGACGTAGAGCACAGCTTGGGCAGGCAAGAGAACGCAGTCAAGGCCTTTGAAGGAAAGCTCAAGTGCCCACGACTGACGCTGGGTTCGAACGATTGGTATGTCGCTACTGATCGTGAGCATCTGCCGAAGGGTGATGAGTCGCTGGATGAGATCGTGTTGATCGAGGGCAAGGGCCACTGGTTTCATCAGCTCGAGAGCGAGGAGTTTAATGGGCATTTGGAGAGGTGGTTTCAAAAGATCGGCGTGCTGCCGGTGGTAGAAGTAGGCGCGGCGGCGTTATGAAAGCAAGGTCGTGTTCCAGTATGGTTGTGTGTGTGTGTGTGTGTGTGTGGTTTCGGGAGGTCAAGTTCAAGTGCCGGCAGCGTCTACGGTATTCCGTCTGCCGGCGACACGGGTGGTAAAAGCCCCATTTGCGGGATGGTGTGGGACGCACCGTGCCGGGGCTGTGAAAGGTACTGCCAGCTCCATTTTCGACCTTGCTCCTCGTAACCTTAAACAACCTTGATCTCGCCTTAAACCAAGGCACAAGATAAAGGGGTTCGGTTCACCACGATGTTTCTGTGTTGCATCCTGAGATGTAGTTGGCTAGTTGTCCTGCGAACGAGTCGAACTCCCATCCATTGAGTTATCCGGCAATTGGGATTTCGAGCAACCATGACTTGAAATGGAGGTCTGTCTTATCGGCCCTGCCGACCGTAGCGGGTGTTAGGGTTTCTCGGGATGGTGGTTGAGTCCGTCGCCGATGGAGTATGGGGCCAGTAGCCGGCGCTGGAAAAACGATGGCGGGACGACTGACATCGGAAGCGCGATAGAGTTGGGCGTGTAAGAGCCGCACATCGTGGGCAACGCCGAGGCCCCGCAGTTCCGACCATCATTGCCGTCAAATGCCGGCACGCACTCACTGTTGCGGCGTCAAACAGCGGCAAAGGCGGGGTTGGAGGGGGGGCAAGGCGGCTTCCAATGTGAGCGAAGTGGCTGGAGCGTTGTGTGTGTGAACGGACGACTGGGCAGGCCGGCGGCAACCCGCCGGCGGCGGTGCAGTGGCCGTGAGAATGCCGTCCGTCCAATTGGGTGTGTCATGTCGCATGAATTGCTTGCCGACTAAGTCCGTCGGCGATGTGGTGGGCCTGTGGCGGCCCTTGTCTGGGATCCCGTCGCAAACTCTGGACGAGTCCGCTGCCGTCCCTGTCCATCGTTGCGTGGCGAGGATCCGACCTCTTCGCTCTCTCTGTGATACGCGTGCCGTGAGTGTCGGGGAAAGTTGGGAAAAATTCGTCTGTGCTGCTTTATCCACGGAGAGATCATACTCATGGGTAAGGGTGGAAGCAAAACGAGGGGTTCAACAACAGACCTAAGCTCCTTTTCTGCTCTGCCCCCTCTCCTCAGAATCCCAATGCAACGGCTTCTCCCCCACCATAGCTATGCGGGATCTTTGACGTCAGAGTCCATGGCTCAAGACAGAGGTCCAGTAACGGCATCGAGCGGAAGGTTGCTGACGACGCCAAAAGCCTGTGTCTCCTTGCTGCTACAAGTCTTTCAGGGGGCGAAAGGCTTTTCTTTCTTGAGTAAGTGAGACTGCTTGATCCTTGAATCACCGAATAAGGTGCAGAGTAAATCTCGATGCTGGTTGTCAGCTCATGCTATCAGCTGCTTTTGGCGTCCATGAATGATAGTTGGGTTGTGCAGATTGTGCCATCAGCCAGCTCTGGTAAACTTCGTACCTGATTTACAACGTGTTGGTTCAGCCGATTAGGAAATTCTAGCCTCTCTGTGCCTGGCAAGGTTCGATGAGCCCCGATTTCATATGAATTGCCGCGTTTTGGCATCCGAGACTTCGCCATCCATCCAACTGAAGACACTCTGCCATGGCTGAGCGGCCTTCATGTTGAAAATAGTAACAATAGTGTGTCTTGGCTCGTCGTGGCTTGTGGATCCAGCGGCATCGCATGCCACAGATCATCTGGCCGCTGTCAGGGTCCAATATCCTGCAGCTCGATGAGGGCACGAGCCAACGGAACGAGACCCTTTTCACGCGTGTGAGTGATTCTCCAGCCAGAGACCCTGATGCATGGAATAAAGGTGTCGTCTGTGCAACTTAAGCCTCATGTTCAAGTCTGAGCTCAGAGTTTTTCGGCCTTAGACTCGGCGTATCATGGGTTCCTTTGACACCTCGGTCTGCCTTCTAAATACGGCTAGAATTGCAGGTGTGGCATCGGGGTCAGCATCGTCTGCGCCTGCAAGGTCTTTCCTCAACGTTCGAATTGCTGACGACCATCTGTGGGACAAGTCAGTCCACACTTGGATCCCAACGAGAAAGAAGAGCCAATGAACAAAGACAACTAACCACCGGAACCTGCCCCGGAGGATTCTTCGAGGACGCCGCGTGTGAGACATTTGGCGCTCTGGTAACAAGCGCGGCACGCTACTCGCACTCTTTTAGAGTTTGGCCGGTTCGGGGCAGGTCAAAGTGACGTCTCAGTCACGTCCGCCACCACCGGACGGACACCAATAAGCTTTGTCCTGGCCCAACTCACCGAGGTCGTTCGCCTGGCCTGGGGGCTACTGCACGCGCCGTGTTCGCCCGCGTTGCCAAGGGTGGATGGATGGTCGACGTCGACCACATGGGATATGCCGCTACGACTGAGAGCGATCTTAACCGGGGTCAGCCAGATCAAACATTCTCCAAATTTCCACATTTGTCGTGGGGAGCTTCCCCAACCTTACCGACTCGATTTGACCTTCTTAGATAGTTTCAATGTCCTCCGTTTCCCTTCAGACGCGTCAGCTTTGGTTCTGTTGGAATATTGCTGATGAGAGAGTCGCTCGAATGTCGAGCCCATACCACCGCTGGATCGACGAGACCTAGTCGCCATGGCCAGCTTGGCCAAACCGCAACAGGGCCACTCGAGACTCGAGGAGAAGCGCACAACGGTAAGCTTCGGAGACCCCGGCCATGAGATGATAACCGCCATGCTGATTTGTGAATCAAGCGCGACGGCCCCAAACCACGTAGGACGTTTCTCTCCGTCTCCCAACAACGACGATCTTTCGGGTACCCAGCATCATGGACGTCTAGATGGAAACACCGTCAGCAACCTCCACCGACCAGACCTCATAGTCAACCGCAGGACAGCTCACCTGGGCCATTGGCCCTTGCTCGAAGAGACTCCTCCCAGACATTGCTGGTTTCGGAGGAGGAGGAGCCCGAACTGGCTCTCTCAAAGTCTATCCAAATCGGCCCGGAAGTGTTGTCGGTGAGCCGGTTCTACACCAACTATGCCGCGCAGGCCAGCATCTTGATATTCAGTCAATTGCCCGAGTACTACGACATTGACCTATCCGATGCCAGCCATGCACGACACGCCACACACGCTGTGGCCTTGGCGAGTGCTTCTCGGTCACTTCGTCAGTCGGGGCTCATGGTTGAAGCCCGGCAACATTACGGAAAAGCCATTTCGACTCTGAACCAAGCCCTTCAAAATCCAGTTGCAGTGCGAGATGATGCAAACCTGGTCACGTTATTCTTGTTTGGCATGTTCGAGGTACGCTTGAGTTGGTCCTGCCGACGTTGACGCCTGTTGTGTCTACCAGTCTGGGACCATACTTCGACTCCGAGGTATAGTGGGTATTCCGGCTAACTCCAGCAGGTTATCAACGGCAAGCGAGGCACAAGCACGATCGACTTGCAAGAGAATGTATTCCCTCACGGTGCCGGAGGCTTGCAACTGTTCAAGTTTCGCGCAGATCATGGCTTGACCAACGAAGTCGACAAAGCCTGCTTCACCTTCTTCTGTCATGCAGCGGTGAGTAGTTTGGACCTTCTCTCTGATGAAAACCTTAGCTGATATTTCCGGGGACAAGTTGATGGAGATGTTTATACAGCGAGACCACTTGACGCCTCTATGGTCAATGCTGGAAGAAGTAGAAACTCCGTGGGGCAAGGGCCCTGTTCTCGAGCCGCTCGTTCGACAGGTAGTGGATTTCAAGAGAGCCTTTGACTTCAAGGTGCAAGTACAGGGCAACTTGACCAAGCTAACCGATAGCCCGCCGGAGGATTTGCTGGACCTCATCCGAGGCGGCATCGATCTGAGCAGCGATCTCGAGGCAGCCGTTGCATTCCTCGGCTTCTCCGGCGCTTCAACGTGCTCCGGACAGCAGCAAAAAGTGTTCAACGGTCTGTTTTCACTGTCGTCTGAGTCATCAGTTGCTATCGCGCGAAGCCACTATCGTTCGCTTCGTGTGTATCTTCTAGAGCGAATCATCGAGTTGCGAAACATTCTGAAGGAGAGCAGCGGAAAAGTCGCCACTAGCTTAGGTCCTATGCCGAGCTGGTCGGATGGCGTTTCAGTCGTTGAAGATGTTCTCGAAGACATCCGGACAGTATTCGGGCTCGAAGGGAAGGAAGGGGCGCCGATCGAGGGCCTTGCTTACCGAACTATGACAATGTTCTGGCCAATGGTCATGGTGCGGACTTCATGTTTCGCAGGTCCTCATAATGGCAGATGGGTAGCAGAAAAGATGTTGGAGTTAACTACGGAATCGGGGTTTGGCCTTGGTGTGGAAGCTGCGAGTGCTTAAAAGCATCGCTTCATTATCACTATCACTGAGGCGTGGCACTGTTGAAACGGTGCTGATGGCCAAACAGGACTATCAGACTGATGTCCATAGCTTTGGTGAGTGGCTTTCAGCTACACAGGCATGTAGAACATGATCAGAGCGACTGGAATATTCACAGGGCCAGGAAATCGGGTATAAGAAAATGCATATACACCTGGGTCACGGTCGGAAAATGGGACGGAAACTCTCCCATAGTGATGGGGAACTTACGAACAAGATACCAATGACGTTTCAGGATAAGGAGAAAGGAATGCACATATCAGAAAACGACTTGTGAACCTTGACAGTTGTGAAAACTATGTCGAAGCGTGTTTTTGGGTGTCGCTGATGGCAGTAGGTCATGGCGAGCTGGATGACAATCGTTTTCACATTCTGAGACTAATTTCTTCGGGCGAGCTTCAGGCGAGACGAGAGCTCCAAATCGTTGGCAGGCTCAAGCTGCGGAGAATCAATTCGGCAGAGAACATCCGGAGGGTTCATCATGGTGGGTGGTGAGTCTTCGACCGGCGTTGCTACGACGAATAGTGTTTCGCCGGTTAACTGCAGCGAAGGAAGCAAACAAGCCATACGAAAGCAGGGAATGGGTCGAGTGATTCTGGCAAACTGCGATGAGAACGACCAGTCGACTGCTCAAAAAGGGAGGCAGCGACGCACAGGGTTTGAAAGCGTGCCTCTTTTCACAGCAAGCTGCAGACGCCACATCGAGGTCTGGCGGTCGAGGGAGAGGAATGATATGATCTCCATTGCCAACCTAGGGAGACCTTGCTTGTGTATCTCGGCCGTCAGAGGGGTTTGGAGAGGTGTTGGGCGGGCGCAGAAAATTGAGGGTCTGCTACCGGTGCGAGTCCACAACAAGGACATTGCGCGCTGGTTGGAGAGTAATAAGCGACAGCGCAGGATTGCCATCCTGCACCGCACGCGAAGATCACCTGCCTCCAGCGTTAGGTACCTGGAAACCGAGAGATATTGGGATAGGTCCCGCTCGCAACCGCTTAGGCTGGTGATCGTTTCGCTGAGATGGTCTTACGTGCGTTGATCATGGTTCGTCAGTCGTCGCTCGTTGGCCAAAAGAATACAATGCAGTCAGGCGGGATGCATTTGTGAGAGACAGAATGCGCTGGCGATTGGATCGCTACCGAACTCTGCAACACCCAATGATAGTCTGCATTTCGCTTCTGTCCTGGCCCGAGAAACGAACGTAGAGGACAAGGAGAAGTAGCAGCTCCAACGCAATCGTGGTAACGTAGCTGGGCAGAGACTTGAGCGACTCGAATTTCCCATGAGATCGTTTGCCGGATTTCTCGAGTCTGGTCTAAAGTTTGGTTGCGGGTCTCGAGCTCGAGTGGGCAGTTCGTTCGGTTTACAAGGGCTATCCCAGCAAACCAAAGAGTAGGTGAAGGAGCGGGTTGCGATCCGTGATTCGTGGAGACAAAGTCAAGTTCAGCCCGCGACAGGCAGGCAAACAACAGTGCAGTGCACTTTGAAGTCTGGCTGGAGTTCGTAATGAGGGGCTAGTCGTTTGCTCTTGCTGCGCCGTTGAACCTCATCCGCACGTCCATGCATCCACGTTGTACTCGCAGTCCGTCACATCAGACGTGAGCGAGAAGGTGTTTCCGATCACTGCGTCCCAGGTTGCTGGCACTTGTTGATGCAGGCGGGGCCCCTGTGGCATAGGTGTGTTTTGCCTCTATTTTCGGTATGTCTACTGCCAGCTCAGCCATCCATGGTGTGAGCCTCAGCTGCGGCACAGAGGGATAGACAGTGCATATCAGGCAAACGAACGCATACAAGATTGGGTGCACTGAGACCAGGCTCCAGGGATGCAGACGCCAAACTGGGTGACTTGGCTGGGCAATCTCGTCAGTTCTTATTTCCGGAGTAGTCTCGAGGGAGGAGAACAATGACTGAACCCTTGGATCTCAAAGAGGAAGATCGAACCATGAGCTGCCAGTGGACCTCTTGTCTCAATTCGTCCATCTCCAATCAATGGCTTTCTTGTATCTCGATAACGGGCCACGAGGTGGAGGATCAACAGCAGCGATTCGGATCCGTCGATTTTACCGTGGACTACGGGGAGGCCGCACCGTGTGTTGATGATGATGACGCCTCAGGGCCGCATGGTCCGGCCGACCTGACCGACAAAACGGCGGGCTGCGTAGAGAAATGCAAGATGCAAAGAATCATGGCGAATGAAATTTCGATGTTTCGGCCGTCAACGTAGCCAAGTTCTCACGCCACGTCCACGCCTGCCCGGGAAATAAAGTGAGTTAGGAAGGGCGGTCAGAGAATCGGAAGGCCAACAGGTTGAAGCGTTGGCCTTGCAGGTAAAGTAAAAGTAGGTAAGGTATGCGGTGACCAGAAGACTTGATGCCTTCCCTCTTTCTTTGCCTTTTCCCTTGATCTTGCGTAGATACCTGAGGTTGCTACAAGGTATCGAGGTATTGAGGCACCCGAGTGAGGCAAGAGGCAGGAAGTGGACCTGGGGATACTGAGGCAGGGAAGAGGTACCTACCTACTTTGAGGTCCAGCCACACGCGACTTCCTTCTGGTTCTCTCTTTCCCGAGTTACCTTAATGGAGGCAAGTACTTCCCGTCGTTTGCACTGTGAACTGAATGGAAGGATCGAATGCAGTGGCTCTCAGCCTCTTCCCTGGTCGTCTCATCTCTCATTTTATCCAGGATTCGACGACTCAACACTTCATCCAAACTGAGATCCAGCCAAGCAGTCATCCGATCGACGTCTTGGGGCAACACTCAACGGGTACACTGCCGCCACGGCGTGGAAGTGAGACACCAAATCGAGGGTGCAAGACATTCTATCCGTCTTACGTACCCATCGACAATATCCGTAAGGCTCATTTAACTTCTTCACCTTGCTTCACTCCCTAAGGGAAGGCGTTCTCGGCCGCATCTTGACGATGCTGGTCACTGAGGTGATCCCCATTGGGGCTTGGAAGAGATTGCCGGGTAATGGCACTTTATCTCCCACTTAATTTTCCGGTTTCCGGAAACATCAGTGGCAAGCATCACTCGTGTTAATCTCGTTCTTATGCCATCGGCTTGTCGTTCCACTTGCCGAGCTTCCTCTGCCTCTCCCTCGTCAACAATTCTCTTTGTTTGCCCAGACCACCTCCATTTGACTGCCACCTTGCCCAGCACTGTGTAGAAAAGAGCCTTGCGTTGGCCTGCAGAGGCATGTTTGTGAGGATGCATATCCGCACATCATGTCTGGCAAGGGCTCGTTGGAAACTTGGCGTCTGGCCTTGCAGTGTGCCAGCCATGATGAAGCGGATGGCTTGGGGCTTTGCATCTCACTCGCCCGACAGATACTGTGCCCGAGATGTTCTTACTGAACCGTCGTGCCGTCTTACTATCCCGTAGTCGTGCCTCTCCGCCTTTTTTCTCCAATGTAGATGCCGTCCATCGACTTCATCCCCAGTCAGTCCTCATTCAGACTACTGCATCTCATCTTACATCCTATCTCACACTAGTACTCCAGCACCCCGCATGGAGAAGGGCGCGAACATTCAGTATTCTAAAGGCGCTCCCCCGGACAGCATTAGATCTCATCAGGACCCATTGAGGCAAGGTAAGCCATCTACACATCCTCATTCGTTTCTTTCCTCCGTCTCCGTCTCCGCCTCCAAGAAGACGGTACTTCCCCAGATTAAGGCAAGGTAGGTTCATTCGTCTTGAACTTGCTTCCTCGAACAAGGCTGTGGAGTTTCACACCTTCCCAGTTCTCATCCCTTAAATCCACCTCCGCCGTGCCTTCCCTCCACAGTGCTCTGTTTTGACTTCATCTCTTGGCAACTGCCTCTGGATGGATGTATACGTTCCTTCCCTCGTCCCCTACTTTCCCTTCACCCCCGGTCCTTCATCGCGTTTCATTCACCTCAACTCACACGCGCAACCACCACATCCTGGGTATTCCTCCCTCGTGTCGACACTTACAACTACCAAGCCACATCTCTTCCGATATTGCCGCCAGTTCCAATCAGAGAAGAATTCAGTCAAGTCTACCTCGAATCGGAAACAGTCACCGCTTCCTGACCTCTCCTTGTCCCCCGCATTCAAGCGTCTTGGGTTCTTTTTCTCATTCAAGGCTCCCCCTGGCATCTCACAGAAGATCCCCTCTCGTACCCGTCGCCGCTCGCCATCGATCTTTTCACCCATGTCCCTTCTTCTTCTTCTTCGCCCGTTCTCGTTCGTGTAACATCTCCTTGCGTCGGCCCTCTTCCCCGACCCAAGCCAGGAATTCCGCAGTCGGTCATGCACCTCAGTGTCTCGACTATATGTGGTTAACAGTCTGGGCTGCTTGAGATTAATACATGATCTCGCCTGCCCTTCTATTTCGACCTCTCGATTGCTACCTTCTCGAAAACGCTCGAATCTTTCCATCCCGCTTCAACCCTCGCCTTCTCTGGTGCTGCAGAGGCCAGCAGCTCGTCACACAGAGCTGCCGTTCAGCAACACGGCATACCATTTTGGGCTTTGGGTCCTCGAGGCTTGTACTTCCTGCCGGCCAACCCTTTTCTTTCTTTTAGTCTCTGTCGGCTCTTATCAATTGGGAATTTCGGTTCTTCTTTGTGCCACGGCCGCCATTTGTGCCACCTCTGCCGTCAGTTCGAGCCACGACCTACGCTTCATCTTTCGGTCCTTTCACATACATCAAGGGGGCCGCGTCTTGCAGCATTGCAGACTGCATCTCAGCTGCTGGGACACGGAGGCAGGTATGCTTGCAGCTCTTTCCCTAGAAGCAATTCCCTGCGCAGGCAACAAAGATGACTGACCTTATGACCCAGCCTGCCTTCGAGTCGCTGCTTCGTTCGATAGCTCGCTCACTTACCAAAGTTACTGATTTACATCGAAGCGAAAACCTTGATTCTCAAACAAATCCATGGACGGTCCGGACGGACCAATCGCCGACATGGGTGGGAAAGTGCAGTCCCTCAGCCAGTCTCAGATCGATGTTATCATCGCCCTGGAGAGAATTGGGGCGTCCTTGTCGTTGGTCGGAGTCACACTAATATTCATCACCTACTGGCAATTCAAACGCATTCGAAGTGTTCCAAATCTCTTCATCGTCTTCGCGTCAGTTGCCAATGTTGGTGCCAGCATTGCTTGCGCGATAGGCTACGACGGCATGCTTGCTGGAGCAGAATCAGCTTTGTGTCAGGCACAGGCGTTTTTGCTCGAAATGTTCGATCTCCCCTTCTTTCCATCTTCTTTTGAGAAAACTGTGCTGATGGTCCGATGCAATAGGTTCATGCAATCTGATCCGTGGTGGTCTTTCGCCATGGCTGTCAACGTCTACCTCGTCTTCTTCGCGGGTGCCAATCCTTCCTCCTTCCGACGCTACATTTGGGTCTACTGCGCTATCTGCTTTGGCTTCCCCATGATTCCGGCCGTTGTTTGTCTCCTAGTCCGGCCTCGTGGTCCGGATGACCTTATCTATGGAGATGCTACAGTACGTAGGCGATCGTATTCTACTTCGCCAGGAATTATCGTGGCTAACCTTCATAGATATGGTGCTGGATAAACCATGATTGGTCCAAGCTTCGTATATTCACTTACTATATTCCCATTTGGACCTGCATTGTCGGGTCGTGCGTTATCTACTTTGCCGTCGGCTACCATGTCTTCCATCACCGCAATCAACTCCACAACCTCACCTTCAGCAACACTGGAAGAGACTGCAAAGACACATCTTGCTCAGATGAGCGAGACTCAGCGGAAAAGGTATGTCATTAGCAGGCATAGGTGCTTGAGAAAATGACCTGAAGTTGACACTCTCCAGAATCTCACGAGTCGTGCCGAATTCTTCTATGGGACCGCCGTGACGGATATCCAGATTACAACTATGGTACCAAGGCCTTGGTCACCTCAAGTGCCATCCATAGCCATTACAAAGGGGCCAGACGATCAACAGCCTCGGCACCAGCAATCATGGCGTACGAGCGAAGAGGACGTACACGGTACACCAAGCCCTCGTTTCGAGACCACGTGCACATCAGATCCTCCACCGCCAAAGCCGCAGCGATCTGTCTTCCAGCGAATTGGGCGTGTTGGGACAAAGTTTTCGGCCAGGCTCGACCGTCTAGACCCTGTCAAGCTTGCATACCTCAGGACCAGTTTCATCTTTGCTATCTCTGTTTTGGTGACATGGACACCAAGTTCGATCAACAGGGTTGTCAACCTTCTCAAGCCTGAAGTAGTCAGCTTCGGCCTGAATGTTGCAAGCGCCACGGTTCTCCCACTTCAAGGTGTCTGGAATGCCGTCATCTTTTTTATGACTAGTTGGACGACATTCAAAGAAGAGTGGAAGGACATGCGCTGTCGTCAACAGGGCCGACTTGGAAGTTGCGGCACCGAAAGTCGACAGGGTGCCGTCAGGATCGACGTGCTTCGAAGCGACCAACACGACCGATTTCGAAACGGTCGCTATGGGCACACGAAAGCAGTTGGCAGCGACCAAACGAGTGAGCTCGAGTTGACAGTCCCTTCAGGAGTCGGTAACGTCCGAGCAATGAGAGGATCCTTTAGTATATGATTCGTCGATTGCGCCTACCAGACATTTGAGTCCTCAGGCGAAGGTTGTCCTTCAAGAGACACCGTCTGATTGTGGTTGGGGATGACTCTGGATGTCAATGCGGGGAATGCTTTTGGGGGGACGGCCAACACTTGAGCGGGACTTTTTTGACCGAGGAGGATACCAACATACGTTCGCATATTACGGAAGATTTTGGAGTTGTATATTAATCGGATGCGCGGCGGTCGGTCACGCGCGCGATCCAAGTACCTGCACAATGCCTGACCATGTCAGCGATACACAATGTTAATCAAGGCAACATGCCAACATTTTTCAAACAAGCCACGAAGACCTCTGAACGTAGTGTCTGGGGAGATCTCTCCGATAGAGCATTGGCCACTCTCAGTGTCGGCTGGGCTTCGGGGGGGCCAATATTTTGAGCGACTTGATCAAATCTACTTGTAGCAGCTTCTTTTGAATGATCGTAAGGCTAGAGTCTTAGAACGTAATTACCATCAGGCTATGTGCCATTCGAGCCGTTTTCAAGGCATTTACGTCTCAAGAAGGTCATTCTCTTCAGGTTGTGCCTGTCCCACTTATTCGGAGAGGGCGAGGTCGGGTAGACCGCTAGGCCGGAAGGAAGTGGCGCCAGTGCCCCACCTCCGCCGCCCGGCCCGGCACCGGGTAGTAATACCAGGTCAGGGTCCCGACAAATGAGCTACCAATCGAGACGTGTGTCTGCCAACAATCTTTCAGAGGAAAGACCAAGAAGGCTGGAGGCTCGTAACTTGGGTTTGATCGTGGGGAAATTCGTCAAAGTAGCAAGGATGTAGAAAAGTAACGGATTATGTCCCATTTGAAAGAAGATATGTACCTCGTCGCAAGAACGACGATGAGTAGCAGTAGGTATACACAAGAAAAAGTGTGAAAAAAGAGCGTGCTATATACAGCCAAGGTGTTTTTCTCCATCGAGATTCGGTCCCTCTTAACCTCCAACTATCCCCATACGCAGAAGCAAGCCTGCAAGACGAGACAAAGTCTAGTACACGGCGGGAACGAGCGAGTTGACGTAGATCTCGAGGTTTGTGTACCCACCGGCACCAATCTTCATACCGTCCGAGGCATCATCAGGGTCCAGACCGTTGGCAGTCTCGTACTCGTCGGGGATTCCGTCGCCGTCGGTATCCTTCTTCGCCGTGCCGGCCGCGATGTCGCCCGCGCCGCCCATGTCGGCCTCATCGGAGATGAGCTTGCCCGATTTTCCGTAGGAGAGAAGTTCCTTCACCAGCGCGGCGTCAACGGCGTCGCGGGAAATGGAGGCGCCGACCTTTGAAGCGACGTGCGCGACGGCGTCGGTGGCGGTGAGGAGTTTCGCGGGGGCAGGGTAGTCGAACGCGGTCGTCTGGATGGCCATGTTGGAGTAGCACGTCGTCGAGACGCAGAGGGCTGCGCCGTTGAGAACGCCGTCCTTGTTGGAGTCGTAAAAGTTATCCTTGACATAGCCGCGGAAATTCGCGTTGCCGCGCGTGAACGCCGTGACGGAGGTCGAGGGGCCGGAGATGAAGTAATTCTGGATGATATTCGCATAACTCGCGCCCTCGGAGTCTCCCGCGATATATCCGCCACCACCGCCCCAGTTGTACACGGCATTGTTGATGAAGGAGTTCACGCCCTTGACTTTCGGGTTACGCGTCTTGTTGTCAATGTAGAGGTTTCGGAAGAGGGAGACGCCGCCTTCGTTTGTCTGCATCAGCCCGCCGCATGAGTGCGTCTCGAGGCCCTGGCCGATGATGGAGTCTGCGATGGTGACGTTGGAGACCTCGCCGTTGATGGAGAAGGTTTCGTCGCGGCCCCAGGAGACGGAGACGTGGTCAAAGATCATGTTTTTGCCGTCGGCGATTGTGATTGCGTCTTTGCCCGAATCGCCTCCCTTGCCCATGCGGATGCGGATGTAGCGGGTGATGGCTTCGTTGGCGTTGGACCAGGAGAAGCCGTTTCCGTAGACTGTGATGCCCTGGTAGTTGGTGTTAGTTGGACATGGTGGTTTCAAACGCTCGGTTTAGGTTTTGAGGTCGCTTACACCACCAGGGGCTGTCTGTCCTGCAATGTAAACGTTCTTGGACACCACGATTCGGGCGTCGATCTTGATGACGCCGCCTACGTCAAAGACGACAATGCGATTAGGTTGAGAGACGGCATCACGAAGGGATCCCGTGCCGGAGTCACTGTAGCACAAAACATGAGTCAGCAAGAAGCTTCAAACCTAGGTAGCTGAAGGTCAAGTTGGGTGGAGAGCTTACTTGAGGTTGGTAACCTTGTACACCGTACCCGTACGGCCACCGATCGCGTTCCGGCCGAACCCTTCGGCGCCAGGGAAGGCGGAGGGAGCGGCGTCGGCACGGGCGACTACCTTGTCCGGGGAGACGGCGGTACCGGTCCAGCCGGCGGCGGGGAGGGCGGTCGCGCCTTGGTAGAGGACGGCGGCCGCAGCCAACAGTGTCGCGGAAGCCTTCATTGTTACAGGATTGTCGGAAGGTGGGAATATAGAAACGAGTGGGGGGGGG
>JFFI01001030.1:0-31624 GCA_001563125.1 Colletotrichum salicis | reverse complement strand
CTTTCAATAGATAACCGTTCTCTTTTACCTACGTCGATACCCTTATTGTGACTATACGACATAAAGTATACGCGTCTTTAGCACAAACTAATAGAAGAAATCGTCCCAGTGTATGCATATACGTTGAATATGTCTCAGAGTCTTTGAGTGTCCTGCAATAGCAGTGTAGTCTCTTCTGTAGTCTTATAGCAGATTCCATACTCACGCGAGACTATACGTAGGTGACATGTACGGAGTACAAATAGTAATCACAGGCATAGGGGAGTCGGGCAAAGACTAGTTTACTTGTGCCAAAACCCTGCCTCGGGCATTACGGAAGTTAAATACGCCCGTTGAGACTGGCAATTCAGGCCATGAGCTCGGTTTCGCTTCCCGGTACGAGACTATAAACCCCGACGGTGATGGGGCTGTGAATTACATTACAGCACGGAAGACATGGTCTGCCAAAACTCTAATCGCAGCCAAGCTCGAACCAACTCTTTCAAACGCTCGGAATAGAGTTAAAGTACGACTAATTGACTGTTTACTCTAGATTAAGTCAATAACGAAAAGCCACATTCGCATTACACTTGGACGTTTGAGTAGCCGCGTATGAAAGTGTGGAGAGACGACGTAATATAACTCGGTCGGACTGATGGTATATAAGTTATCAGGTAACCGCTTCTGATCACGCAGAGAATCTTTCCTTCTCTACCCAAGTAACCAAAATCCGTCCACTACTCCGTATACTCCAATAATCCGCCCAAAATGCGCTTCAACGTCATCTCCGTCGCCGTGACCGCCCTGGCCTTCTTCTCGCAACAGGCCTTGGCACAAGAGAGTTGCCAAAGCACGGCAGACTGCATCCAGAACTGTGGTGGCTTTGCGGACAAGCTCTGCCGGTGAGTTGCTAACTTAACCTTCTTGAATACATTTGGGTAACTCGAGCTAATCAATATTCTTGTCAAAGTCTCCCCGGCAATATCTGCGAATGTATTCCGTACTAGACGTCAAAGATGTTCGATGGAAGATCAAGGTCAAGATGCCACAAGCCGAAAAGAGGGAAGAATGTTGGGTATCAAAAACATTTGACGCATTTGGAAAGCTTCCAAAGAAGCCTGCATATCAAGCCTTCACATCAAATCAATTTGATTTTATTCTTGATTTTATTACCTCCGGCATTACATGATGTCCTAGGCTGCTCGAATAAGTTTGAAAACAATTAGTAACGTCTACGGGAGCTTTGCAATTGCTGAGGTGCCTGTGGGTTGGCAGTTGCTGGGCCACTTGTAAAATTCTCAATCCCATCTCATGACCATCTTGTCGTATCGCATCCCAGACAGCCAGATGGGGAAACGTGATCAATCGTAGATTAATCACAGTGTAATTTAATGTCTGAAACTCTGTCGTAGGTTCCTCACGGAAGGCTGTCATGCTCGTTGTGTGGTTTGCCTGCATGAATGTCACGATGCTTTCACCCCAGCACATACGACCATATCCATTGGAAAATTCGGGATCCCGTCCGCTCTCCCATAGATAAGCCAATGAGGGCCGGATTAGTAGTTGGGTCGGTGACGACCAGCGAATACCTGGTGTTGTATGTTTTTGGTTCTTGTTTGGTGTTAGGCGATGTTTTTGGCCCGTTTTAGGTGTAGGTGGATCTCTCGGCTTTCAAGTTTTTGGGAACTTCAACAACGTCAAACTGAATCTTGGTAACTGGGTTCGCATCATGATTCACATTGATCATGTGTACCTTTAGAAAAGACATTTCCAAGGATGTGTTGAGGGGTTGACGCTGCCGCTAGCCAGTGTCGCTATCAAAATAAAGAGACACAGCTTGCCCATTACGTAACTTGTAACCTGTAACTTTAGACATCTGGCCAATTCGCTGCAAGCAAAGGTTTAAGGGATGATTTGATATGATAAACTTAAGCAAGCGCCAAACACATACTCTCTATATCTCCTCCGGGTCTTACGGATAGCTGTTGAGCGCATTTGCCGTTGAAGCCTAGCTGGGACTAAGAGATTGTAACTATGGCGACTCTGGGCGTCGACTATGAGTATCAGACCACATGCCTAGTCACTTTACAATTCAAAAGGTGCATATCTTCAGAAAACTATCGTGGTTGCCGCAATAGCCTATATATACTTACCAAACTTTGCATGTTGAATCGTTAACCGAGTACGAACATCTGCCATATCATCCAGTCTAGCGCTGATCCAAGCTCCCGCCCTCTCTCCAATTCAAGCTTACGACAAGCTCCGACGGAGACAATATGAGACGGTGCTGACTCAACTCTATCGAGCAACGTCTCGGGCCCCTTGTCGCCCTGCTCATGTCCCCGTCAGACAAAGTCGCTCGAGGGAACGGGTCCCGAGTCCCGATCGCTGAACGGATATCTGACTCGGCTGAACTCAAAGAGCTTGGACGTCTCATCGTACTGCGGAAAAAGGAGTTCCTCCTGGCGTGAGTCTGATGAGACGACCTCTCGCTCATGCCCGAGCAGCACGAGCCATGCGTCTCAAGTCTGCGCAGCAGATAGCTCACATTCATCGTAGACGCACGAGGAATCTCACAGTAGCGCAGTCACTTTTAGTGACTCTCTTTCTCATGCCTGGCTCCGGGTTTCTTCATTTTTGCTGTGAGGCAGGTTGGGGCTCTGGCTCAGTTTTCTAGGAAGAGTTCAGTGTTTGGAATTGTGAAAGTCTGTACCTAAATACGCGCGCACAGGTTTCGTCCGTGTTTCTAATGGTTCCTATTGGCTGTGGTTTAGTGCGAAAGGCCGTCGTCCAAACCAAGTCTCCGAAGCACATGCCATCCTGGACCAGGATGGCGCAAACTTCGGACGTTTAGGTGACTTGGCCATCAGCGTATCATGTGCCTCCGGCTACGGCTTACTTGACCTGGCCACTGGGATGAAGCTATCTAAGGTCTTCGGCACTGTCACGTAAGAGTGCTTCTTTGAGATATACGAGCGTGTCGGAAGCAGTAGAATGTTCATATTCAGATGAGTGTGTCGACTTGCTAAGGCGTCAACCGAGCCTCTCCGCCTGGAGTCGATAGACATGCTTCGTGTAGTCAAACAGCTTGACGGCGGGACCAGCCGTCAATGTGGCCGGGGAGATGGTAGCATATTACAGTCGTGTCGCCAACTTCAGGGTTGAGGCGAGCTCCAGTCTAGATTCTACGCTCCTCTCATATGATGTTGCAGTTGAATAAATTCAACAATTACAACGCCATGAGACGGCGATAAGATAATCAGTTGACATTTTCACAGATGTTTGAGGATAATGCATAGCAGAAACCTTTCTCTTCAGAAGAATATAAAGCCGCCACAAAGTCAACTTTGCGAAGACCGTACTAATAATAAAGAGAAATAGCTTTCAATCCGTACCACATCGTCGTCGCGCCTTGTCCTTTTTTTTTGTCTTCTAGTGATGCTTGATTTAGGGAGAAAGGGAAAGGCAGCCAGCGGAGCTGTCCTCCTGGAAGATGCCACCGTAGACGATACCCTCGTTGATGCCAGTGGGCTGGTCACCGCTCTTGGTGATGTCGGAGCCACCGTTGACGGGCTTCTTGAGCATACCGAAGTGGAACTGGCCCTGGCCGGCAATGTTGTTGGCAACGGCGGCGCCAGTCGACTTGAGAGCGGAGTTGCCCTGGGAGTAGAAGACCTCGGTGGTGCTAAGGATTATGTTAGAGGCGAGACCTTTTAAAACAAGTACATAAAATTGAGGGAAACATACTTCTTGGTGAAGTCGAGCTTGATGGCAAAGTTGTGGAAGACACCGGCGGTGAACTTGGTCTTGAAGAGCTCGGGAACGGGGCTGGAGTTGACGTTGCCGAAGAGCTGGAGGGTATCGGGGTCGGCGGTGTTCTGGCCGAGGATGGTGCCGGTCTTGAGGACGACCTGGTTGGTGCTGAAGTCGGCGCTCTCGAGGAAGACGAGCTGGTACTCGTGGGACAGGTTCAGGGGGCGCTGTGCATCCTTCTGCAGGGAGAAGTGCAGGGTCTTGATGCCCTGGGTGGAAGCATCCTTGCCGTCGTTGCTGAGGGGCAACATCTCGGCGCGGCGGAAACCGACCTGGACGTTGGTCTCGCTGGGGGCGAAGATGGACTTGTCGTTGATGGTGACCTCGAAGGGCTGGGTGGAGTTGACGTCGAACTGTGGTGTTGGGCGTTAGCTTTTAACACTTTGCGCATAAGGCAACCCGGCTGGTAGCCGGGTTTCGTGCCGTTTTGCTCGGGTCAAACTTGCCAGGGAGTTGCCACCGGGGAGCTGGACAATCTCGCTGAACTTCAGGCCCTTTCCGAACACGTTGGCGGTGTTAAAAGGGCTGGAAGTGCTGTCAAAGTCGGCAGCCTTGAAGGTCTTCGGGATGCGGCCATCGAACTGGAGGGCGCACTGGGCCTTGGCACCGGGGGAAACGGCGCCGGTGTTGTTCTTGCCGGTGCCATCGCAAGCGGCCGCAGCGGCGGCGACGAGTGAGAGAAAGATGGTAGAAGCGAACATTGTTCCTAGGCCGGCTACGAGCGGGTGTTGTTGTTTGTTAAAAAAAGAGTGTGGTGATTTTGGAAAATAGCGTCCAGATGAGACGAACAGAAAAAAGAATGTGAAAGGAACGTGAAAGATGATCTACAGAAACTCAGAGTCTGAGCAAGAAGGGCCAGAAGTTAAGACGGTGGGAACAGTTGACCATTTGTATGCCTACCACGGTCCCGCGGATTACCAGCATCGTCTGATCTGATTTGCTCTGCTCTGCTCTGCTCTGTGCCTGGGCACGCGATTCCGAGATTTCGCTTTGGTTTCGACATCCCGCAGTGGCTACCTCCCTCCGGCTCTCCGCCCACCGCTGGCGCTGCCCCTTACTCTCCAGAAACTTTTGGGTGCTGTCTGGGATTGAATGGGGTTCACTTGGAAGTTCCGTGTCATGCCCCCTTGGCATCTGTAACTCGGCGCGCCTCGTCAGCCTGAACCGTGCTGTTGGGTAAACTTGCAGTGACTTGGTAGTACTGTAGTAGCAGCCCTTTTTCTCCTGGATGGAGAGAGGCAAGGTTACACCCCGTCAGAACCCAAATAGAGTTTCCCGCTGATTCAGTTTCGGAACCACCGCCCCGTTCGGGGTTGTATGCACGGGGCTCACGTCGGCCAACCTGGGGAGAAGACTGGAGAGAACTTGCAGCGAACAAGTCTAGCGGCGGAGGATGCGGGCGCGAGTCGCGTTAGATTGTCAGTGTCTGGTTTCCACGAAGAGCCTCGCTGAAAAGTGCTGAAAACTCCGGACCTCCCGGCATCAACTGTGCACCGAGTCCCTCCCGCCACGCGGAGGAGTTGCAAAGCCGCAATATGTCGATGCCCCTTGATATTAAGGGGATATTGATACCAAGACAAAGTCTCTGAGCCCGGATTCGTTGGCTAAATAGCATCATCGTTGCTGTCGTAGATTATTGCTTGCGCAATCTGGTGATGGGGTTCTCAATGGGGTCTGAGGTTCCGCACGATGCCATCCGGGCACAGTCCGGATAGTTCAGGCGCAGTTTTATGACGAGATGGAACAAAGGTGTCACTCAGTGGGCAGTTGCAAAGACTAAGTATAAACTGTTCCATGTGCAACTCCGCGACGGACGAACCTCAAACTTGGCTCAGAGCCCTGATACGCAGATCCCCTCTGCATCTCGAAAAGTCATCGGGAAAGTGTCCGTAGATGCTCACGAAACGTTCTCTCCGGGAAAAGGGAAAACGAGAAATTGGCCGATTGATTAAAAGTCGGCGCATGCGCAGGGACAAAAACTGTCCCACTACTTTCTTCAAAGCCGAGCCGGCGGGAGGGGAACCCACAATCATATATTCAATGTTTCCAATATCCGCCAGCGGTTATTAACAGTAAACTCTATATTGCCAAGGCGGCTCTGAGACGCCCTAACAGGGCGACGATATCACCCTTCTGGCGACCCGTCAACCGAAAACGTTCTAGAATGGGTCAGAAGAGCTGCCAATCTTGACTTCGGAGATCGAGCTTGTGCTTTTTCCCCACGTCGGCGGGATGTCATATAAACAATGTCCTCAGCCCGCAAACTGGTGATTCCCGCGGATTGAAGAACGCCGTTGGGAACACTTACAAGATCACTTATACCTGTGGATACAGTGAAGTTTTTGACAGAGGCAGTGGCACTTGATTTGAGACAGTGTTGCGCGCGCTCTCGCAATTATTCGCCTTGGCAAGGAGCGTTTTCCCGCTTAGTCAGTGCAACTCGCTCTGTAACTCAACTTTTTGTGCCGAAATGTTTTGCTGAACTGCTTTGCAATGCTTTGGAAACCCGTTATATGCGACGAACATTGCGTTTGGAAATTCGCTTTGGTAGGTACCAAAATGACCTGCCTACATCCTCATAATCAAGCAAGGCAGGAAGTATTAATGAGACGAACAGGTTTTGTCTGATGGCGCAGGTTCATCATATTTCTGCCCATACCCGTGACTCGCACTCCCAGAAACTTTGGTCGAAAAGAAATGGGGACCTTTGAAGAAGCATTCCCAGGATCCACATGTGTGAAGGATCAATAGCCAAAAAAGGCACTGGTGATCTCCCGGAGTCCCGACAAGGCCCGTAGTACCATGCCGCAATGGAATCCGTGCATGAATGAAGAACCTGTTTATATAATAGCAGCCGCCTGTAACATCGCAGTTGAACTAAGGTGTTATATGACCGTCCATTGTAGTTACCGTTTAGCAAGCACACTCGTAACTCCACGACGTAGGATATGCGGTCATGCATCTGATGGAGATGGTGGGAGTTGTGGATACTGAAGACGTCTTGAAGCCTAAGTCCCCGGAACTTGAATGCGTTATGCAAAACTAGGTCATCAATGGCCGGCTTGGAGAGTTGGGTAGGGCTGGAAGTTGGAACAGAACACGAGCCTCAAGGACATCTTGGGAATGACGCACCGGTCCTGTTCGGCCACAAAACACATCTCACGAAACCTGGGGCTCAAGGGCCGCAACATCTAATCATCTTCACAGTTTCCTCGAGAGTTATATATGATATACCAGTGGATCATAAATCTTCTTCTAGGGTATTCGACTAAATGCTGTATCTCAACTCGGTGAAGACTTTGTGTTGCATATAGCATTTTTCGCCATCAGATATAATGAAATAGACAGCCCCATGATGTCAGCAACGTAGATGGTTGACAACCGAGAAGTATCACAGCGTTGAAGCATTAGGACCTCGAGATCGTGACATGTTCACGTACCTCCGGGAAACCACTCTGATAACCTACTCTGAGAGGAGCTTATCCCACGACATACTTCATAGAACAGGAGGCATATAATACCAGCATGGTAGCAATAATAACTCAGTCCATCAGTCCATTCAGCGGAGCTATTAAATCGTCTACACGGTCTTACCATCCGTGAAAATTTCCAACGCGAAGTTTCATCCGCCCTCGCCAGTCTTCCAAGCCCTATAGCGCCAGTTCATCAATAAGAACGGCCGTCTTCCCTTTCTTCTCAATCTCAACTAGATGCTAGAGAAACCACAACCGAAGCAGACCAAGAGTATCAAGATGACCAGACGCTGACAACGATGATCAAGAGAGTCATAAACTTGTGTAAATCGACCATCGAACAATTGGACAGCGATTCAACATGAGGCTCGCGGTGTTGTGTCACAACCTACCTACAACCAGGGCAGTAATAGCCCAGTCGAATGCTCGTGATAACGGCCCAGAAGTAGAGTTTGAAGAACCCAACTCCGGTGGCAAGCACAACAGGAAAGTAGATCTAGGAGAGCTGAGGAAATACATCATTGATACCTAAACTTGCCTGCTATTGTGCACACACACACATACACATAAAGCGTCCCCAAATTGGATACTGGCATGTAAGAACTCTAAAGAAAAGATCGATTAAATAATGGTATCTGGTGATATTTGCAAACACGAAACAGATCGTATCTTCCATGTCCATCTTTCGCCATGAAACTCCAAGGAATGCTAACCATCAACAAATAATGACAGGAACAAATGCAACGCCCGCACAAACCGCGAGATCCAGTTCGTAGCCCCCTGGATAGCTCAAACTTGCCTCTTCCTCTTCAACCACCTCTTCACAATATACCGATACGCAGCCGCCTCAGCAGGCCCGACAGCGACGCGATCAACAGTCGACCTCCGACTATGCACTGCTACTCCCGCCGTCGCCGCCGCATTTTTCCTCGTCAGTAGAGCCATGGACCTGGAAGAGAGGTGTGTAAGCGGCAGTGGTCGGTAACAGGACCCGACGACGACGTTCTGAGCCCGCCGGGCCTGCTGCTGCTGCTGCTTCTGGGTCTCCGCACCTTTGATGAAGTTTGTCTCCTGCTCCCAGTGCGTTGGGATGTGGAGTACCTTGCTGTGGATCACGTTCATGGCGAGAACTGCATCTTCTGCGCGGACAACGAGACTGATGTTTTGCATTGGTAAGCCTGTGTGATGGTCCAAAGGGAAGGTGGCAGGGGTAGACAACTTACGATATGTTGATCTCGCTGGCTCCTTGGCTCACCATGAAGATGTTGATCTTGGCTGATGCTAGGGCAGACATGATCTCTGCTGATATGCCAACCATATTTCTCATCTTGTGTCCGACGATCGTGACAATTGAAATGTTTTCTGTAATAATCACCTGTGTGCACGACGCCCTTGATCAGTTCTTATTTCAAGGTGTGAAGAAAGTACGAGGGACTATTCAAGGTTGAAAGGCTTACCTTTCCGAACTTCTCCAGCTCGACTCTCAACCTCTGGTGCTGACAAGAGCCCTCTTCTGAATGCTGAAACGCGAGACTGACGCTACGCTCACTGGTAGTAACGAGATCCGTCTTGATTCCCGCGTCCTCGAGGCGGTCAAACACGCCGGAAAGAAACCCCTGGGACTTGGTGTTCCTATTGCAAACCACATTGACCAAGAGAATGTCGTCTTTGACTGTGACGGCGGTAGGCCGCCGTCTCTCCTGCCGGTCGCCGTGATAACCATTCCCCAACATGTAGTCGATGGAGGGCAGAGGGATCTTGACATCGACCTTTTCGTCTGTTGGGGTTGGAGGAGTAAGGGGAGGAGAGGGTGTCCGAGAGGGGTAGATGATCGTGCCGGACGCCGTCGGGTTGAAAACGTTCTTCAGTCTCAGGGGAATGTTGGCGCAACGTATCTGATCCAGCGTTAGGGGATGTATCACTTCGCTCCCGTAGTACGTCAACTCTGTAGCTTCCTCCGGCGTGACTGTGGCCAACAGCCTTGCCGACGGAACCTTCCTCGGGTCTGCCGTAAAGATCCCGTCAACCTCTTTCCAGATCTGAAGTTCCGCCGCTTTGGTTCCCACCGCGCACATGGCCGCACAGAGATCCGAGTATCCCCGGCCGACATTCTTGAGCAGCGAGTCTGGCATAATACCAAAGAAGCCGGTGACGATGGGAACACGGTCGCCGCAGTCATGTATCCGCTTGGTGATCTCATCGGCGATGAGATGATAGAACCTGGGACCGAGATTGTCCAATGCAGTCTTCTGGTCGAATACGCTAGTACCGAACACCGCTTCGACAATATCTTCGAGGATAATGGGTTCGGCCGGGATATTTCTGCTACACAGGAACGCTGCTACAACTCTGCACGCAAGCTTCTCTCCAAGAGCGATGACACGGTCCCGTGCCCTTGGGGAAAGCTCACCGATGATCTGTGCGGCGAGCAGGAAGCCTCGAAGACTCTCGCATTCCTTGACAATGAGCGTCTTTGTGGTGTCGAAAATGTCGTTACATAAGTCGCTTCTTGTGCCATTGGCGTTGACGAGATGCTTCTCAAGAAGCCGGACGTGACAATCCCGAATGGCATCAATGTTCTTGTTGAGCAGAGTCTGCGCAGAGAGTCCGGCCTCGGCGTGGGATACACATTCAAGCAACAGGCTTGTGGTTCCGCTCGACTTGGTGGAACCGGAGAGGGCCGAGCAGACGACGACCAGGTTGTAGTCTCGCAGGTAGGATGGGACGATTTTGCTGCAGATCGACTCGAGAAGTTTTCCCAGGCTAGTACCACCGTACTTCTGCACCAGCCATGGCCTGTTGTCTCTGGAGGTCTCCATGGTTGGCGGTGGGACTAGGTAGACTGGAGGATGGCAAACCTGTCTTGCACGGGGGACAGCGGAAAAAAGTCAGTTGAGCGGGAGCCGGAGAGCTGTGGACCTTGTTCGATTCAACTTGAAATGTGCTCAAGTGACTTGGCCTTATTAGACTCCATATGTCGTCGTGTTTTCCTACCGTAGGAACTCAGTCGACATTGTTTTCGTACGATGGATTGCAAAGCACGACGGCGAGCAGGCAACAGCAACTTGACATCCGGCGTCGACTTTGGTCGAGGGGGACTCGAGGTCGGCGACGGACGCACTCCTTCGGCCAAAGTCCATTGCGGAATGAATAATTGCGCATTTCCACACCTCCAAGGCATATTTCCCAGAGAATTACTGCCAATCGCGATGCTCTTCGGGATGGGTGGATTTTGTCCGTCGGTGAGTGCTGCATGATCGTGGGCCAAATCCCGCATCGGGGTTTGAAGACTAGAAGCCACTATGACAACGGGATTCAGTCGCTCGGCGACTGCGCAAAACAGCTTCGCTCCATCGGTTTCGGATCGGCGTTCTTGGTCTTTGGCGCGAGCTCAAAGTGTAGCGGGATTCAGCCCGCGCAAAGTTGGTGCTAAATGTGGGATGCCATATTCTGCAATCTGTGGCTGCTATCATCCATGTATGTGATTGTGTAAGTGACATCGGCGGGGATTGATCCTCGGGCATGACGCTTGTCAGTGGCTCCCGCCAACCAATTGATTACCGCGACAAGACTAGCTGACAAGCATCCGTGACGGATCCTCCCGTTGCATACAGAGAAGGCTGCAGGCCCGTTTAACAAGGGCATCTTCCAGTTTGGTCACACTCGAAGCGTCAATGCTGGGTCCGTAAATCCGGCAGGATGTCGTAGCGCCGGGGCAGGCTGATGATGAAGTGTGTACCCTTCAACGCACACTGTAGAGAAGCATTGGCCGCCGTTCTCATCATTCAAACTGTGCATTTGAGACGTATTGGAGACGAGGTCGAATAATGCTGTTCCTCAATACCTATAGCCTGGAAAATTTGATGTATCTTGTTCAAGGCGGCTCGATTAGCTCGCAAATGATTAAGGTGATCTTAATGCAATATGTTGTAACGACATTGCTACATCTTCGGTTAATACTCCTGAATTGTTGCCGAAGTAGAACCCCTAGCAAAAGCGCTTTTTGCAGGTGTAAAGAGAACCGTCCGCCCTGTCCTCTCTCTTCCCATTAAGTGACGAGAAAGTTCCCAGTCAGAAGTGAAGTGCATTGAAACGGTGTGTAAAGCAGGAGAGAAGTCTCTATTTACGTCAAGTGTGTTCAGTGACGTGGTAAAGCCGCTGCCAAATGCTGCCAATAGCTTTGCCTGGCGGCTCGTCCATCTGAAGGGCACCTCTTACTTCGGGCTTTGACACAAAGCCTGAGCTACGCAGCTCTACCAATCCTCGACTTCTCCCGTCAAGCTTTCCCCAGCTTCGTCCATTACAGAAAGGTCCGGCGATCCATCTGACTCATGTATCATGGCATAGAGACTCGGCAATCGAGATCTGAGCTGGGCTTGGATCAACGTATCGAGTTGCTCAAACTCGAGCAAAAAACCGTCATGTCCATCAGATGAGTTAAGAACATGTAATGATGCACTAGGTAGGTTGGCGGCAAGCCGCTGTTGTTGCTCCGGGAGGAATAGCGCATCGGTCTCCACGCCAATGACCAAGGCCCCTGGCGGTACTTGGGACAAGACATCTGCCAGACCTTCGTCGCCAGATATTTGCGTCCGGCCATGGGCGACATCGTGGCTGTCCATCTTATTGGTGATGTGTAAATAACAATTGGCATCAAACCTATTGATAAACTTCTGTCCTTGATAGTGTAGGTATCCCTGGGCCGAGAATGATGGATTTTGTTTTCGCTGCGGGCCTCTGTCTCTCTTAGACCTCGGCGATTCCATAATCGATGCGTCTGTCCTCGGAAGATCTAAAGGCGGTTCTTGAGGTATCTGGGAATTTCGTGGAGGTTTTCTTCCGAAGCGACTGTCGAAACTCGTACAAGAACGATATGTCAGCATGGCAATCATCCGAGCTGCAGAAAGTCCTGCCGAGGGCTGGCCATCTGGTGTCGGCTCGTAGTATCCGTCGTCGAACTTTGGATCGGAGTAGATGCACTGTCGTTGGGTTTCGGCCCAAGATATGCCCCAGGCAGAGTGATCAGCAGCCGTGGCAATAGGAACTACGTTTCGCACAAATCCTGGTTGTGTGCAGAGAGGCCACTCGAGGGTTGTCATGCCGCCCATAGAGCCTCCAACGACGGCTGCTACTAACTTGACACCAAGGGCGTCAAGTACCATCTTGTGTGCCCTGACATCGTCTCTGACCGTCGTCTGGGGGAACTCGCTGGCATATCGCTGACCAGTGCCCGGGTTGATGGTCAAAGGAGAGGCACTTCCATAGGGGGAGCCTAGGACATTGCCACAAAAAATAAAGAAGTGCCGAGGGTCAAAGGCTTTTCCAGGTCCTATGAGAGGGCTCCACCAGTCGCTCACATCACTGCTCCCCGTCAGAGCGTGGCATATGACTAGAGCATTGTCGCTTTGGTCGTTCAGTTTTCCCCATGTTTTGTAAGCGATTGGACAATTGAAGAGCTCTTCGCCCGACTCCAATGGGAATCTTGGAAGAACGGCGAATCGTTGGCCTCGGATGAGTCGGGCGTAGAAGTTGTCGGGATTCGGATCAGAGTCGAGCACTGGTGATTGCATTTAGTCAAAGAACACTTTTGCGTTTACAGAACTGTTGATAACTTACGGAGAGCCATTTTTCCGAGCTGCCAAATCTTGAGCAGAATCTCAAACGGCTCAAAGGTAGAAGTGACGGGTAGGTGTAGTCTCTGGAGGCGGTAAATCACTCAGGTGTTGCTGACGACGGTATGTCAATTTTGATGGCAGAGACTTATTCTCCAACTTTGACCGAACAAACTTGCTTTCGGATAGCGACAACTTTGCAGAACTTAATGCCAATGTTGTCTTATCCGTTCAGACTTAAAGACGTTGAAGGTCGAACAGACAATTGCTTCTCACTGTAAGCAAGTGCCGTCAGCCAGCAAGGATTGAGGAAGCCTCAAGCAAACCCCCGCCCATCCTCCCCCGCGGCGCAGTCTCGCATTCTGATTGCTTCATACCAAAAGCTTTCTGCTTAATGGTTTCGCATACCCCTATCATCTATCAATGGAGGATTTGATAGCGGATCACCATCTCAACCTCCACGGACCGGGGTTTGAAGATGTTCCGGGATTTGAGCCATAATCCCGAAGATCCAAACTCCGCGCAATCAGCGTCGCCTCTTTTCCGGAGTATCCCGGATGCACGCGTCCAAATCGACGATCTCGAACGATAGTGAGACCATCCAGTGACAACGACGCCCTGTCGTGACGTGAGTCACGATGGGTCAAGTAGGCGAGAGGTCCTTGAAAGCCATAACTGCTGGCACAGTGGCACTTTAGTCGCCAATCCCGGGAGTTACCAAAGTTGTCAAGCTGTACGTGATCGAAAATGGTATCCACTCGTCCCATCGTCAAGGTTGCGGCTGTCCAAGCCGCACCTGTTTCCTTTGATCTGGAGAAGAGTCTGCAGAAGCTGAGTAAGCTTACGGAGGAAGCTGCTCAGGCTGGCGCAGATCTAGTTGTGTTCCCGTAAGTGCACGAAGGCTGATGGTTCCGGAATGACACCGCCGCTAAAAGCTTGAAGTGAAGGTTTCTTGTCTGCTTATCCATGGAGATACGCGTTTGACGCAACGATTGGTGCTCGAGAGCAGCGAGGTAAACTTTTGGACACCTGCCTAGATAGAGAGAGGGCGCCGCTAATTCTTCAATCCAAGGGCGTGAGTGGTATGTCAAGTACGCCGATTCAGCCGTCGAGGTTCCCTCTCCTGCTTTCGATAGGCTGTGCGAGACGGCTAAGGCAAACAACGTTCTCCTCCACGTGGGAATTATTGAAAAGGCGGGCGGTACGCTGTACTGCACTGCGCTGCTTCTCGACCGAGAGGGCAAGCTGGTGTACAAGCATCGCAAGGTGATCCAGCCGATCCATAACTCGGATTCGAGACTAACACGTATAAGCTGATTCCGACGGCCGCTGAAAGGCTTGTTTGGGGTCGAGGCGCTGGGGATGGTCTGCTGGTCAAGCCAACGGATATTGGCAGAGTCGGAAGCTTGATCTGGTGAGGTCCCATTGTCCCTGATTGTATTGATGGAAAAACATGCTAATGCAGACGCAGTTGGGAGAATTATATGCCGGCGGCTCGCATGGCGATGTACCAACAAGGGATTGAGTACCTTGATCCGCTCTATCGTCAAAGAGAGAGAAATAGTCGCTGACGTTGACAATCCACACTTGATAGGATTTACGTGGCGCCCCACGCCGATGATTTGGCCACCTGGACAGCATCGATGCAGCATATCGCGAAGGAAGGACGTTGCTTTGTAGTTTCTGTCAACTCATTCTGCAAGGTGTCGGATTTTCCGCCGGATTACCCGCCTTTTACGGCCGAGCACCCCGACCGGCGACCGGACGGAGCACAATGGGAAGCGGATGACATTCTCAACCACGGTGGCTCATGCATCGTCGGGCCGCTGGGCACTTTTCTTGCCGAGCCGGTGTGGGACAAGGAAGAGATCGTCTATGCCAGCCTCCGAATGGCAGACCTCACGGAGTCCAAGGTATGTTCCCCGACACAGGCTGCGGGAATCCGCTAGTCATGAGATAGATTCCAAACTAACGGCGCCTTGCAGCTGGACTTTGACCCCATCGGCAGCTACTCCCGGCCCGACATCTTGTAAGTGGTCCTTTTTAAGACATTGACAAGTGACAAGCCAGATGAACCTGGATATGATATGCGCCGATCCAAAGCTGACAAGTCGTCTCAGTTCGTTAACGGTCAACACCAAGCCGGCCGACAACGTCGTATTCACCAGCTGATGTCCCGTGCGCATTGAGCATGTTTGCGGGCAACGGCGTGGGGGTGTGAACGGCAGGCGGGGTGCGGTGCGGAGTGACCAGGATGTTGTGCGTTCGCGATTTATGGGACCTGACTCGGGAGCTTGGGTGTTCACTGTTTGGAGAATGCTCGGCTGCAGGGTCAGGAATGCCGGCTTGGGGCAAGACGGCGATGTTGGTTGGTCGCACCAAAGTTCGAGAAGCTTTTCTGGATGTCCAAGCGAACATGTTGGTCCGACGATGTTTGACACAGAGGCGTGCCACCCATATTTGTGTGGCCAAAAATGGTCTCGACTCGGAATGCTGTACCACAGTACAGCTTGCTGGGTAGAAACGGCTTGCCAGCGTCGATAGGCTGAAGCTTTGATCTTCGAAGCATCGGATACTCTGAGATGAGATGGCATCCTGATTGGAACACGCGGTCTTGGTCGGGAGAAGTTTCAGTACGAGTGGACGACGTAGAGAGATGGAAGGGGAAGTCTAAATCGAAGCTTAGATGCTGACCAAAAGCTGCTAATCAGTTATTCCTTGGTCGACCATGAGAAGGGAGAATGAATCATGAAGTCGAGACGTGACGCCCAAGTTCCAAGCTGCCATCGCTATGGTACACTTGTGGTGCAAAGGAATCTCCCAGCTGCTAGCACTTCTGGTATTACTAGTCATGCTGGAATTCGTTTCGACAACCGCTTGAAGTTCTAGAACAAGGGAAGGCGACCATCCGGACATTTGATGGGGACACAGAGAAAAGCTGCGGAGAAGAAACGCGGAATTGACGTCAAAAATTCGTTTGCTCGGGCTCTGCAGTCGGGTGTTAGGAACGGGGCGTCAACGGCGAGCAGACGGCGAGACCGCAGCCAGAAGGAACGGCAGGTTCCATGCACCTCAGGAGGCGAGGTATTAGGTACCTTCCGTGCGTGGATGCCACCCTGCCAGGCAGGAAGCGACGGTCGGGTCGTCACTCGTGTCAGGTCAAGTCAGGAACGGGGGGAGGATTTGGTTGCTTGCCAGCTCGGGAAGGCAAGAGCAGTGAGAGCACCTTCTCTGAGAGCGCGAGAGAGAGAGCTACATCGCCCCTTGCGTACTGTGCGACTTTGAAAAGTATGCTGTACATCATCCATGTTCAAAGACCGGCCCAGCCAGCTGCAACACTGTGCGCAGGTTTTTCTCATTGGGTCAAGTCCTCGTTACGTACTTGGTGACTTGAGTCATTTTTCCCAATGCGATTGGCCAACTCTGTCATCTACCCAGGAATCTTCTCCACTATCCGTCTCCACCTGCCCTTCACCCCGGGACAGTGACACCCACGCACCTTCTCCATCTCAACTCCCGAGAGAGAGGGAGGGAGGGGAGGAAAGAACTCGAAAGGATATGGAGGGAAAGGCAGGAGCGAACGAGAGAGAGGGACCAAAACAGAAAAAGTACATCCCAATTCCCAATGATCCCAGACAGTCCTGCCTTTGCATGGCCATATGAAAATTGAAAGTCGCAGCGTGCCGTCTTAGCCCTGTCACGATCGAACGATGCGCAGGTCGCCTTCCCCCACCCTTCCCTGTCCAGTCAAACTGTTGCCCGTGTTGCTTTCTCCTTACAAATCCCACCCGGTCGCCGCATTTTGCCCCTATGTCGCCCACTTGAGAAAGAAAGGCACGAAGCAGCGGCAAACGGAAACGGCACCCAGCACCGGCACTATCAGCTTCTGCCTGCACTTGCACCAATTCGCCAACCGCAACCAAGCCGACCTGCATCTGCACCTGCCTACACCTGAGCTCCTGCCTGCATCAGCAGTTCAGCACCTGCCTGCCACCACCCGCACCGTGTATCGTACCTACCTTACCTCAGGTATCACCAAACTGCGAAGGAAAGCGCGACTGCAATTGCACCTCACCAGCTGGCAACAACGGCCGCGACAATTCTCCCACCTGTCGCCTCTTCTCCTCTCTCCTCCGTTTTTGCCGTCAAACACCCCTCGAAGCTCCAGTTCACTCTCCGGCCCGGCCGTGGCAGACATCCAGTCATCCACACCTCGACTCACCTAGCACTTCCCCCCGTGTCGCTACCATTTCATCTTATTACGTAGGTACCCAATCCCGCGATACCGACTTTTCCGCGCGCCGTCTCGAACCCAGACACCTTATAACCGTGGATTGCGCAAACAAGGCCCCAAGCCCGGACGACTCCGACCCCGCTCCGTGTGACAATCCCCGATCCGCCCGGAAGGATTCTTGTCTCGCTCAACTTTGCCCCCGTAGCCATCCGTCTCTCTGACCAACGCAGTTGACCTCACTTGACCAAGTCTGTATATCGTGTATATCGTTATCATCACATTCGGCCATGAGTACAATGACAGAAGCCGTTGTACCTCCTGGTCCGACTTCCGCAGCAAAGAAGAAGTTCGCAACGCCCCCGGTCAAGATTGCCTGCCTTGCCTGGTAAGTCTTTCCCATCTACTACTAGTTATCGAGAGGAAATGTTGGCCATGGTCACCATCTAAGACACGGTCACTATTTTGACGGCCGCACACATATCTTGGATCCGTGGCTAACAAGTAGATAGTCGAGCTTCACGTACACGATGCGATGGAGCAAGCCCGTGTGCTAGTGTAAGTTTCTATCCCAGCCCTACCCAGTACTCTAGTTATGCATTCAAAAGGGTGACTGACATGATAAAGTGTAAAAGTCGGGGGCGCGAATGCGTCTTCAAGCCAAGCAGAAGAGGCGGCGCTCGCGTGAGGCGAAAGCCGCGGCCGGCTGAAGAGCTTGCCCAACAGGTCCAGGCGTTCAATGGCGAGATGCCTCCAGACGAGGTCACTCATCAAGATCGTGAGTCTTTGCGCTTGGGATCCTCGTCCGAGCAGCTCTTGACCGATGCTACAGCCATCTCTGTTCAAAACTACATCGATCCTGGCGCGGGCTTGAAGCAGCTGCAGGACTTCTTCCAAGACAGCGACTTCATCTTCGATACTCTGTTCATGTCGGGCGTCCCTGGCAGCACCAGCGGTGAAAGCGCATCAGAACACTCATTCAGCTTCCCAACGCCTCAAATTCCAGTTGCCAGAACGTATAAGAGTGACCAGGCCATGTAAGCAAAGCAGATTCATCCCCTGTACCTCCAAAAGAATGGTAAGAGCTCATTATCAAATAGCCTCGATGCGTACTATATCTTCATCCACCCCTTCTTCCCTATTCTTCCTGCTCCCTCAGGCCTGCCCATGGATCAAGCAGTGCCGCACTTTCAGAATGACACGGAAGGCTTCGCAGACGAATATCAGCCATCGACGCCCATCAGTCTGGCCATCTCTGCAATTCTGGCGTTGATCCCGTATCACAATGACACCAACCATCTCAACAAAGAGTCAGTGGTCTTCCGGCGGAGGTATGCGCAATACCTAGCACAATGCGCCATCGAGAGCATCGAGAT
Source organism: Colletotrichum salicis (assembly GCA_001563125.1). Lineage (NCBI taxonomy): Eukaryota > Fungi > Ascomycota > Sordariomycetes > Glomerellales > Glomerellaceae > Colletotrichum > Colletotrichum salicis. The sequence goes on along the minus strand of JFFI01001030.1, from coordinate 13,140 downwards.
CGAATCGGAGATTCCGGATTCGTCCATTGAGCCGCCCAAAGCGCTCAACGAGTCTCCAGATGACTTCCCAAGGCAACAATTCCACCCTGGCGTGCCTATCGAGCTGGAGAGTGTCATCACCTTGGACATACTAAGTGTGTATGAGTATGCGCAACGGGGTAATCTGAAGAAGATGCAGGCCCGGGCAGGCCAAGCCCTGATTGCTGCCATGTCTTTGTCTATCCACACCTGCACCGAAGATGATGCATTCTCAGAAGCGAGGCGAAGGGTTTGGTGGATGACGGTGCGTTTCTCTTGCCCTACTTGGCAACGCAACTCGCTGACGATGCTTCTAGTACATTTGCGTTTGCCAAGGGTCGATTGTCAGCAACTCAGTATGTTCATTTCGTCCCGCGCTAGGAACAAATGTTGACATGGCCATCTAGGAACCAACGTTTTCAGTGTTCACTCCAAGCTACACTGCCAAGTACCCCGTAATACAGTCGGACCCTGAGGTATGTATAATGACGAACCGATTAGGACTGATGCTGACCATCGTCTAGGCTTTTGCCGTCTACATTCAGGCACAGCAAGCGATCCTGTCAGCAACCCAATTTGTCATCGAGCTCAACAAGACTGTAAAGTCCGGCGGTGACTTGGCGCGCATCTACGCGCGCATGAAGGAGATGGAGGCGTACCTCGAACCTCTCAACACCATGGCCGACTCTTGGATCCTTCAGTCAACGACAACAACGCCACTGGATCCTACAGAAGAGGTTTTGTCACGCTCCCTCCGGTGCATGGCTCGAATCAAACTCAACAGGCAAGAACCTGCATCTCCTTCCACATCAGGTGCAGTTGCTGACAGCCAACAGCGCACGAATCAAGCTTCACCGATACTGTGCTTTCTTTGACATGCCCGTCTTTTCCGGCAAATACTGCGATCTCAAGTCCAAGGCCGACAACGATCCCAACATGGAACCACGGAGTTGGCCGTCATGTTCATGTAGCTCCATGATGAGCTTGCCATCACCACCAGTGGCCATGTCAAATGGATCGACCTCGCCACCAGGAAAGAAGTCTCCTCACTCGGAACACTCGCCTACTAGCCAATCGCCAGCGACGTTCCCCTTCAGCAGTCATCAGTCGGCCAAGATCTGTCTCAAAGCGGCCATCAACATTTCACAATCCTTTGACGACCTACCGTACCCCAATCCCTTCGGTCAGCTATGCCCCGCCCCTTGCTATCTGGCACCCACATCGACCACCGTATGTCCGAGGACAATGCCCTCGTTCGCTTGCTGTGCTATGCAATGCGCGTACGCCTTGCTTATGGTCAATCACAAGACCAAGGCCATGTATCCGGAAAACGCACTGGCCACGCCGATGGTGGAAAGCCTCCTGATGCGACTGCAGACGGGGTTGGCCTCTATCTCGGCGACATTGGAAAATTATGCCACGGCGTTTGAAGCACTCGGTGGGATGCGCGGTAAGAAACCCCTCAAACTTTTCAGACTTGGCTCGCCCCTGGTCATTTGGCCCATTGCTTTTTTCGTTGTTGCTAACGTCATGCTGCAGACCAAATTCGGAGTGTCATCGAATCCACCATGATGTTTGACGGACCGGTCCAGTAATGGCCCGATCGGCATTTCGCCTCCAGTTTAATCATCCCCAGTCTATCTTCAGACTGCCTCGCATCTCGTCGGGCGCCCGCATTTTGGTTTCTAACGGCATCTGACGACATCCCGATATGGGATCTGAACACCGCCTCTGGGTGGAGTCTCGGGAACGTCTGGGAAAAAAGGGGGGAGGGGGGGGTTTGCGGGGTTTGCTCACTTATCAGCAAAGACCGGAGATCGAGACAAGTCCGACATGCAACAAGCCGCAATCTGTGCGCCAATCTGAGGGGTATCGAACAACTGAAGCGAAGTGATGCATTTGCTCCGAGGGCGTTGAGGAAACATTTAAGATTTTGTCATTTGCCATGATGGGACGATACAAAGTTGGAGCGACAGATTCCAACAGAGAATTCGGAGTTGGATCAGGAAATCAGAACGCAATATTAGACTACTAGCCCTCTCAAAACATATCTTTACCACCTTCAAGATGCCTGTCTCCGGATCTCTGAGCAACGTGGACTGGTAAGAAGCCCGGTCGGCTTTTGCCTCGACACACACACTGCCACATGGAGCTAATAATACTGGCCAACTAGGGAACCAAGCTTCTCCACGCTTGCAGTTCACGGCGGCCAAGAGCCCGACCCGGTCAACGGCTCCCGAGCTGTGCCTCTGTACCAGACAGCTGCGTACAACTTTACAGATGCCGCTGGTCAGTTGTCTCTTACCATTGGACCGGTCACGCAATACATATATGCACTTACTGACATTGGAGGAACGCAGATGGCGCCAGCAAGTTCGCATGGAGCAAAGATGGCTATGTCTACACGCGCATGGGCAACCCGACCAACAGCGTCTTCGAGACGCGCATGGCGATGCTCGAGGGCGGCGTCGGCGCCGTCGCCGCGGCGTCTGGCCACGCTGCGCAGTTCATGGCCCTGACCAACTGCTGTGAGCCCGGGCAGAACTTTGTCAGCACCAGCTGGCTGTACGGCGGCACATACAACCAGTTTCGTGTATACATGAAGAAGTTCAAAATCGACGTCAAGTGGGTCGTCGGCAACGAGCCCGCCGATATTGACGCCGCCATCGACGAGAACACGCGCTGCGTCTACATTGAGACGATTAGCAACCCCAAGCACAGCGTCCCGGATATCAAGGCCATCGCCGATGTGGCGCACAAGCATGGCATCCCCCTCATTGTCGACAACACCTTTGGCATGGGTGGTTACCTCTGCCAGCCCATCAAGCAGGGCGCCGATATTGTGACGCACTCTGCTACGAAGTGGATCGGCGGCCACGGCACATCAATGGGCGGTATCGTCATCGACGGCGGCCACTTTGACTGGAGCGCGTCCGGCAAGTTTCCCGGCTTCACGGAGCCGGCGGACGGATACCACGGGCTGAAGTTCTGGGAGACGTACGGGTACAAGGCGCTCTCTGCAAAGGTGCGGATGGATAGCATGCGTGATCTGGGACCGTGCCTGAGTCCCTTCAACGCGTGGCTCCTGCTCCAGGGCTTGGAGACGCTCGCGCTGAGAGGAGAGAGACACGCCGAGAACACGCAGAAGCTGGCCGAGTGGCTCGAGGCGCACCCCAGCGTCAACTGGGTGCTGTACCCCGGCCTCAAGTCGCATCCCGACTACGAGTACACCAAGAGGGTGTTTACCAACGGCGCGGGCGGTGTCTTGACCTTTGGCGTTGTAAGTTGACTCACGGTGACAAATCCTACTAGGAAGTTACCGCTAACCATTCCCAACACAGGCCGGAAACATCGAACAAGTCCGCTCCGTCGTCGACAACCTCAAGCTCTGCTCGCATCTCGCCAACGTCGGCGACGCAAAGACGCTCATCATCCACCCCTGGGTGACGACGCACCAGCAGCTCCCCGACGAGGAGAAGATCAAGGGCGGCGTCACCCCGGACCTCATCCGCGTATCGGTCGGCATCGAGGGGTTCGAAGATATCAAGAGGGACTTTGAGCAGGCGTTTGACAAGGCCGGGTTACCCGCGGCGACCAAGACCGGCGGTGATCCGTTTACCAAGGCGTTGAACCTCGTTTCGGGAGGGTTCATGGGCAAGTCGTCGACTGGTGCGCCTAGGCCTGGGACGGATGGGACTATTTCTGTTGAGGCTTGAGGGGTGTTATGGGAAGCGTGGCTTTGGGAGGTTCTTTGGTTTTTATATCAAGGCGTGCGGGGGGGTTGGTAGATGGGTTCTGTGTGCAGGGACTACGGTAGATACCTAGATGAGATGGTCGCTGAGGGCAGCAATGTGATGATATTCCAGTCCGCTTGGGAAGACATTTGAGTTTGTTCGAACTAGATGAACCTTCTTGTGAAGTCTTGAGAGTGATTGGTACCATCAGCCCTGGCGACGTGGAAGAGGGGCCGGGCGGGATCGCTGGATTGGCGTCTAATACAATCCCTTCGACGCGAGCTGTACGCTAATCTTAGGCCCAGTCAGCTAGATCTGAGCTCTGTATATTCGCATTGCATGGCTTTGCTTGCAGGTTACACCTCATGTACGTTTGCGATGAATGTGCCGCTAGGTGTTACATTGAGGTATCACAGCATCCGCAATATTCTGTTGCGACTTTTTCGGGTGGTACCTCAGATGTGAGTAGCCATGGAAGGCGCGGGCCCGGGCATACGGATTAGACGCTCGTGAGATGGTGCCCGCCTGCCATGGCATGCTGTGATACCCCTCTGTCCCTCTGGTGCCCCGCTTTCCGTCACCTTTGTCCGATTACATCATCAGGCGCAACCTAAACACAGTTATTGAAACTCAACGACACTTCATCTTCCTATGCTTCAACTACCATAGAGCATCAAATTCCCACTCACAAGGGCGTAGACACATTCTTCAGGAAACAAGACCACAGCTTAAGCGTTTCGAGATACTCTTTACCGAAAACATCAACCTACCGCGTCTGCCTGCCTTGACAGCCCGGAAGCCTACCATGGGCTTCATACCGCCTCACATCCTCAAGGCCAAGGCCGCGAGCCAGGACGTCTCCGCTGAAGAGCGGGAGGCGTCGCAAAGAACGCTGGACCTGGATGGTGCTAGGCGCGTGGAGAGAGAGGGAAAGGGTGGTGATGGGGAGAAGGGGACCGCGAGAGGTGGTAGTGCGAGTTCGACGGAGGCGAAGGAAGGGCAAGAGAAGGGCGAAGTGGAGAAGAAGAAGTGATGGCTGGGGGAAGAAGAAGATTGTCGCTATCGAGAGTGGAATGCTACCCGCGACTGGACGCGATGTTTAATGACCGTGAGATACTGGAACGAAGAACACCTTTATACTGGACTCCGAAGAAAGAAACGAGACACGGAGCGGGGATCAAGATCAGGGGATGTATGTTGTGTTGAAAGTCCCTCTGGCTTGTCTAGAACAATGGCAAACCACAACAGCCCCCTACCTTGAGCAATGAATACCACAACCGCATTCCTTATTACTCTGAGCCCTTGAACGGGAAACCTACCATCACAGGTTGACGGGTTGACAGGTGCATGGGCAATCTCGGGATGATGGGAAACGCGCATGTCATTGGCACTCTTTCGTCTGACATTTCCCCAGAAAACAATCCAGGAACTGACTAACCTGACTAAACACACAGAACAAGAATGAGAGATCCACTCACCGTCCAACCAATCGCAGCAGACCCGGATTTCGCATCTGATCAACACGTCGAGAATCAGTCGATGCGAAAAAAGAGCGGCGGACCCTTGCATTGCGGGAGTTCTCGGTCCCGCCGGGGCAGCAGCTCAGGATTGAAGACTTCCAAAAATCACACGGTCGCACCGGCGTCCTGCGGCGGATCGACCCTGGGCCAACATTCAGGGACACCTAACTGTGACCCCGCTACATATTCCCGCGGTGGACCCCGACCGTTTGCCTGGATCCCATACTGCCCCCAGCCAGCACTCAGCGTCAGCGAGAAAGTGGTGCGACTTTGGCACGAACGAGAATATCAGACCACCATCGGCCGGTGTCCTTCAGCCCGACAATAGGACTGCACCACGCGAGACCACCGGCCATCAGATCATTGGATTCTTCTCGGCGCATGATGACGCAGGGAGATAGGTTAGGTTTTGCGAAAGAGATGTCGTCCCTGTCAATGGCTGTTCGGATGGGGATCCCTTCTCCATTCAAATATCGCGGGGTTCCCTTTTTCTGACGCGTTTGAAAGAGGGTTGAGAGGGACAATTGAAAGAACCATTCACGATTCGAGTATTATCAAATCGACAGGACGACGATCACCAGTGTTTGAAGGAGTCCGCAACTTTTGAGCAAAGTGTTTTTTTAGCGATACATTCGAGGATTTCGACTAGCATCGGGAGACTTCAAACATCACGAAAGAACACCACAAATCTCATCCCCGCCAATAGCGAATAACACCGCCAAGATGGGTCTCATGAGACACATGAACCACATCGACCGTGAGGAACTTTACACAGACCTCGAAGCTCGCATCCGCTACCTCCACAGCTTCCTCGACTTCAGCAGCAGTACGTCTCAAACTTTCACAGTCTAAAGTAGACACACATACTAAGCAAACCCCCCTCCAACCCACAGAAGACATCGAAGCCCTCATCAACGGCGCAAAATACGTCAAGGCCCTCATCCCTGCCGTCGTCAACATCGTCTACCACAAGCTACTACAGTACGACATCACTGCCCGCGCCTTCACCACCCGCTCCACATCCTTCGAGGGCCCCATGGACGAGGTCCCCGACGACAACTCGCCGCAGATTCTGCACCGCAAGATGTTTTTGCGGGCCTACCTCGCCAAGTTGTGTTCTGATCCGAGTAAGATGGAGTTTTGGGAGTATCTTGACAAGGTCGGGTATGTTGTTACTGTCCCCTATCCTTGCTCTTCCCGTGTGGACTTTGACGAAATGTCAAGAAGAAACAAGGAAAGAACACAAGCTAACGACGCAACACAGAATGATGCACGTAGGCCTAGGCCGCAAACACCCCCTCAACGTAGAATACATCCACCTAGGCGCCTGCCTCTCCTTCATCCAAGACATCATGACCGAAGCCATCCTCTCCCACCCGCGGTTGGTGATGCAAAAGAAAATCGCACTCGTCAAGGCCCTTGGGAAAGTCATCTGGATCCAAAACGACCTCATGGCGAAGTGGCACTGTAAAGATGGCGCAGAGTTCCAGCGCGACGGCGACGAGGAAGGGGAGGGGATCGAGATTGAGGAGGAAGGGTATCTTCATGGGAGGAAGATTTTGGAGAGTGAGAGTGATGAGGAGACTGCTGTTAATGGGGTTCCTGGTGGGAATGGACCGAAGTCGCCGAGTAGGTTACCTACACGGAGGCCGAATAGTCCCGGCAGTGGCGGTGGGGTGTGTCCGTTTACGGGGATCTCGGCGGGGATGGAGGGGATGAAGGTCTCTGAGGGCAAGACGGAGAAGGAGGAGGGACCGCAAAAGGTTGAGGCTTCTGTTTAGATCGATGTCGGCAGGTATTTTGTGAGGGGTTTCTTTTGCATTGCTTGGGTGCATGGTTGAATGGCGTTTGGGGGTGTATAGCAACAGGTCTCGGCTCAATATTGACGACTTTTACGGTTCGACTGCTGGTGCTTGATGTGACTGTATTTTGTTGGAGAGGGAACAGGCAGTACTGAGAGGCTCTTCATGTAAGTGAGGGCACTATCTCCCGCGAATCTAACTCTCCCGAGCTGAGGTACCTCCAAATCAGAGGTCTATCTACTATCGGTTCAAGTATCAATTATCCTACGGAGTCTCGCGTAACCAGCGAAGTAAAGTTCAAATCGAACAACTATGATACCGGAAAGCACTCCGATACCTGGTCCTCTCCCGCAAGCTCCAAACCTCAAGTCCATATACAAGACCAAAATCCAGGCCATTTCAATCATCCTCACAGCTGAAAGTCGGGTCCTTCAGTCCGGCGACGCTTCTTGCCTTGATAGACGGACACGCGTCCGAGCATACCCTCCATGTTGCCTCTCATCTCCTCCAGCTGCTTCTCCAAGCTCACCGTGTACGCCTCCTTAGCATTCGCCGCGTTCATCTTCTCGCTGCACTTCTTCGCCAGCGCCTCCACCTCGCCCCTCTTCGCATCCATCTCTGCCTTTCGGGCATTCACCTCGGCCTTCTCAGTCTGCAATTGAGACTTCATGGCTTCCATGGCCAACTTCATCGCGTCGAGCTTGCTCTCCATGTCGCTCGCTTTCTCGTTCGCCTGACGGGAGATCTCTCGCTGATGCTGCAACTCGCGTGCGGATACAAGGCGCTCGTCTCTAACTGCGTAGCCACTGCGCGGGGTGTATGGAGTGGCATGCGATCGTTGTTGAAGGCAGAGAATTTCGCCGTGGAGCCGCTGGGTGAGGGCATCCTTGGTGCTTATATCTTTCTTGAGCTGCTCCATCTGATTCAAATGCGTAACGGAAGTCTGCTGGAGATTCTGTTGAGCTTCAGCGAGCGCGGCTTCGGTGCGTCTGTTGCGTTCGTTCTTCACTTCCATATCACGCCAAAGCTCGGTGACCTTGGCGCGGCTCTGCAGAAGCTCGTTGTCGAGCTCAGTGAGCTGCTCAGCAAGTCCTTCGCTGATCTTGATCGCCTCTTCCTTTTCTTTCTCAAGCTTGGCGGTAGTTTCGTTCAGTTCCACGTTCGCTTCTTTGACTTCATCAACTGCCATCGTCAAGGCCTCGATGTGTTCACCCTGAGACTGAGTCTTGTCCTCCAGCTTACTCAACTTGTTATCCACGCGCTTCTTCTTGAGGTCCATCTTCTCCATCTTGGCCTCAAGCTTGGCGTTACTGTCACGAAGAGACTGTCTGTTTTCAATGAGAACGTTTCTCTTGCTGATGAGCTTCTCATTGTGCTCCATCAGAGCCTTATTCTCTGACTCGAGCTTCTTGCTAAGTTTGGCTAGTTCTTTGCCTTGAGAATTGTAATCGAGGATCTTGGTCTCAAGCTTCTTGTTCTTCTTGCGGAGATCGTTGATGAGAACCTTATGTTCTCTGATTCTTGCTGCCTGGTCGTTTCTCTCCTTGGCAAGCTTTGATCTCTTGTCGCGGATATTGCTCATTTCAAGTTCCATGTTTGCAATTGTGGCTGACTTTCCAGCGTTGTCCTTTTCTAGTTGGATAGTTCGTTCTCGAAGACCTCCTGTTTCGATGTTGATTGCTTGCATATCATGTCGCAGCAACGCTGCCTCAGCGCGGAGTCGTTTCACGAGCTGGTTCAACTGCGGTCGAGAAATATGATCAATTCTCTCAAGTAGATTTTGAGTTCCCTTGCCGAGTTTCGTCGTGATACTCTTGTTCGGCCCGACTCCAGCATTCACAGGCTGAGCGTCCAGCTGTAAAGCCTGAGGGTTGGTCGACGCTTTCCCTGTGGCTTCCTTATACAGCGTTCTCCAGAGCGAGGTTTCCTGCTCATAAGCCTTCTGGATGATCCGGAGTCGACTAGTTTCCCACGTTCCTCGTGACGTGGGCGCAGACTTATCGGGGCTGGTGCACTCCTTGTCGCAACAGTGCTGGTAGATCTCACCACCACTGGAAACGGGATACCATCGCAGATAAGGCGCCCCGAGGGCCCTTTGGTCTGCTGGCGTTGGGTGAATGTTGCATGTTGCAGCAATGACGGCACCATTGCGACGCTCGTCCTGGTTGTGGCGGGCAATGAGCGTGACGGCGATGATGCTAACGATGCGTTTGTCCTCGCGGGTGACATCGATGATAAATCGCCAAGACTCACCTGTAACTCTGAAGGTGGTACCTTCACCACTATAGGCGCGCAGGAGATAGTTGAGTTGGCAGTGGCTGGTTGCTGGAAAGCCGTAACTGACAGCGAGATGGTTAAAGACCGGTTTCCAGTGATTCCAGCAATCTTGGTCGACCTCGAGACTCATAACGGCGGTGCGATGAAGTCACGAACTTTCTCTGTGGTGGTGATGACTCGAGACTGTTGAAGGCGTAAGAGGACAGCGCGAGGGCGACGCGAAGTGAGCTCAGTGAGAATCGAGAATCGAGAGAGCGTCGAAGACTTGAGGAGCGATGCAGGAATTAGCCTGAGTATGCGGGTGCAATGTACGACAGAGGTAAGATTAGGGAGCAAAAGAACTGCAGGACGGCGTGGTATCTGTGAGGAAATGCCAGGGGGAATCCTCTGCAAGGGGATATGGTCGGCACCTTCAGAGGAGAGAAAGGCGAAGTCTTCCGGGTGTGCAGTTGAGAGAGGGAAGAAAGAGGAAAATGGGAATCAAGCAGCAATTGAGGAAGGTGAAAGGCGGGCGGGCCGAGGGAAGGAGGGAGGAGCGCTGCAACTACCTCGGATGCCACGGTCGTGACTGCCTCAGGAAGATAAATAGCAACGAAGGCAGGTGCGTATTCCGCAAGCCGGCTTCTTTTCTGATTTCGCATATTGTTCTTCGGCCTTTTGATACTCTTCAAAGTGCAATATGATGGATGATCGCTGGCATCTCCCAAAAGTTCTACCATCTGGTTTCCAGGCTCGTTTCTCTACTCTCACGATCGAAGCCAACTTGAACTGTGGCCAGGAGAGATCTTGAGGATACGAAAGTCGCGAGGACCTTCGATGAACTCAAGAACTCGACCTTATTATCCCCTAAGAGTACGCGAGCTCCTCTGTAGATACGTTGTCGCGAACCTCAATCACACTCGATTCAGACATCGCCATGCCGCCTCGTTCGTCTCAAGTCTCATACAGCTGGCTCAGCTGAACACTTGCTGGCACTGAGGACTATATTCGCGTATGGCATCGCTCTATTCGACTCATACAAATTAATTGGTCAATAGGGTACCGATTAGGCAGAGGAGGTAATGTCCATGGGCGTATGGAGCCTCGGGTTTGGGCCCGTCCATCAGAGTTCTCTGGATAAGTATCCGGCAACCTACTCCATCAGAAACAAGCTCTGACTCGGGTTCTTAGTGTCTACGCTCACCGACTCAAACTTTTGATAGCAACCATCATCAGTTGCCTCGACCGGATGCTCGCGGCGGCCCCATCTTGCGCCTTTACAGGCATGAGCTGCCTACGATTCAAACTGTTGAGCAACCTGAGCGTTGTGAACGCCATGGACCAGCAACGGCATTGAGCACCTCACATGTTCAAGCGATGTTGAGACTGACACGGAGCACAGGTTCATTGGCGACAAATTAAAACTGGCGTGTATTCGAGGTCTCTGCCCTACGAGATGTATCTCTACCATGCATGCCCCATCTAGAGCGCCAACCCATGCAATCATTCATAAGTACTGTACAGTTTACATTACACATTCGGTGCAAGGAGATCGTATTTAACGCAACGTTCAACCTAGGTGTCGTTAGCAATTGTTCACCATCAATACAAATGAGGTCGCTACTCACATCTTCGATGCTCGCCTGCAAGAACCGCCGGGTCTCCAGGCCAGCCCACACAACCAACATGCTGAAATCCCCATGCTTCGCCATCTCGGCACCGCTCTGCGCGCTCAGCTGTCGAAGAATGGGCAGAGAGCTGCTGAGGAGATCCATATCCGGGTTCAGGCTACGCCCAATACCCTCGAGCAGCAAGATACTGATGACGACGTTGACAAAGTCGCCCTCAAGACGGACGTGGTGTCCGCGGACCATGCCCAGAACTTCCTGCAAGATGTCGCCAATCTTGATGTTACCCAGCGCGAGGGTCCGGCTCTTGACGCCGAGGACTAGGTGCTGCATCTTGAGTGCAAACACCTCCTTGTCGAGCACGGCGTCAGGCTGGCGGCAACGCTCGCACATGAGGTTGCCGGCCTTGTACCCGTCAAACTCTGCGACGGCACGGAAGAGGTCGAGGAAATTCGTGCGGTTCGTCTCGTTGAGCTCCGTCACCAGGCCAGTGTCGATGAAGATGAGCTGAGGACGGTAGCCCTCGTTGTCGATCTTGCGCAGCTCGGCCACCCAGGCTGCGGGGTCCTTCCTATGACGGTACGGCCGCAGGCGGGCGAGGACTTGCTCTGTCACGTCGTCTTGATCTTCTGGGTGCTCCTTGGCGTGGTTTCTGCGGAACTTGAGATCCGGCTCGTGGGATTGGTAGAAGCGGACCATGATGTTGCCTGGGTGCAGATCGGCGTGGACAAAGTTGTCAATCAGGAGCATACGCAGGAAGGCGTCTAGGCCCTCAGAGGCGATATCGTGCTGGAAGACACCGCCGCCATTCTCCATGAAGTCAGCTAGCGGAATACCCTGCGCAAACTCCTCGACTAGCACGTTGCGGGTGGTGAACTCGGTGTACGGATACGGGAACCATGCCGTCGTGCGGTCCGTGAAGTTCTTGCGGAACTTGGCTAGGTTAGCGGCCTCGATGCGGAGGTCAAGCTGAAGCTTCATCATCTCGCCAAACTGCGCGACCTCGTCAGGGAGGGAGAGCCACTCAATGGTGGGTATAATGTTGAGGGCGGAGGCGAAGAAGTGCATGATGCGCAGGTCTCGGCGGACGGTCCTCTCGACGCGGGGGTGCAGGACCTTGACGGCGACGTAGGTAGAGGGAACTCTCTTGGGCGTGCTTTTGAGGGCGGCATCGACGTTCTTTGCGACCTTGTGACGGAGCGGCCTGGGCTCCTGCAGGAGATCTGAGTCGCCAGGCCCGGCGAGGCTAGCCTTGAGCTTGGCCCGATAGACCTGGGCGATGGCGCCTACGCCGAGGGGCTTCTCGTCGAATTCCTCGAAAATGTCGTTAAAGTCGCGTCCGTCAAAGGCAGCAGAGACGATACGCTTCGTGTCGTGCATGGAATGCGCCGGGGCGTTGGAGTGGAGTTTGGACATGATTTCGCACATTTCGTTGGGGAAGATATCGGAGCGAGAAGCGGCCCATTGACCGAGCTATGCGGTGTTAGTGACATTGCCTTCGTTTGCAATTGAGGGTGAACATTGAGCTGTACCTTGATGAAAGCTGGGCCAGCCCATTCCATAGACTGGACCAAGAAGCCGTACCACCATAGCGTGCCGCTCCTCTCGTTGTCGCGATCTTTCTGCCGTCTACCGAGCCACAGAGCAGGAACGGCGACAATGACGGGGACGAAGATGACCAGCAGATGGAGGAACCGCACGCCGGTGCATAATGGCTCCCAAACATAGACGTCGACGGTTATCTTCAACGTATGCCATGCCCTCGAGATCCCGCCATCATCGTCGGCGACCTTCTTCTTGATCTCGGCTCGGCTGACTTCTAGCATGCGCTTCTCGCCCGTCTGGTCGGTGCCTCCATTATCCTTCTCCGAGAGCTCGAAGAAGGCAGCCGTGCCGAGGGCACCGGCACCTGCACCGCCGGCTCGAAGGGTATATTTCGTGTGTCGACCGCGGTTACCGCTACCGCCGGTTCGCCATGGTATCCGTCGCGGCGTGTGGTGGGAGCTCCGGAAGGCGCTCCTGAATGTGGAGTAGAAGTGGGCAGTGCCGTTCGGCGCTCGCGCTCGGAGGCCGGGGCGTGGACAAAACCGGCCCAGGACGAAGGCCAGTCTCATCTCGAGGGAGGATCGGAGTATGATGATCGGAGGACTGGTATCATGTTCTCAGTGTCGAAGGGTGGGGG
>JFFI01001028.1:60280-104701 GCA_001563125.1 Colletotrichum salicis | reverse complement strand
ATTTTACAGAATTGCGCCACTCGATGTGTAGGCTTCATACCTTGGACTTGTTGCTCTTGTTCTCCATGTTTGCCATGATGCTCTGAAGGCCGTCCTGAGTCTTCTCAGGGTGGTCGGCGCGGCCATCCTCGAAGTTTCTGATGGAGTCCCAGTGCTTGAGAACCTCCTCAGGGGTCAAGGGGACGTCGACGGGGAAGCCGTGGCCGCCGGTTCTCTGCCAGCGGGTCTGGCCTACCCAGCCGCTGCCAACCTCGTACAGGCCGCCGGTAGGGTTCTTGGGGACCTTGTCGCTGGAGAGGGCGAGGACGACGGGCGCAATGTAGTCGGGCTTGAATGCCTGGACCATCTCCTCGGGCATGATGGTTCTTGTCATCGCAGTGCCGGCGTTGGGGGCGATGGTGTTGACGTAGATGTTGTACTTGTAACCCTCGAGGGCAAGCGCACGGGAGAAGCCGAGGATACCGCATTTCTGTACGTCTTGTCAGTGATCATGTCTTGGGGGTTCAGCAAGATGGGACTTACTGCCGCGGCGTAGTTGGCCTGGCCAAAGTTGCCGTAAATACCAGAAGTGGAGGTGGTGTTGATGACACGTCCGTACTTCTGCTTGAGGAAGTACGGCCAGGCGGCCTTGGTGACCTTGTAGGTACCACGAAGGTGGACGTTCAGGACGGGGTCCCAGAGGCTGTCGTCCATGTTGTTGAAGGCCTTGTCACGGAGGATGCCGGCGTTGTTGACAATGATGTCAATACGTCCGAAAGCATCAATCGCGGCCTTGACAACGGCATCGCCGTCTTCTGCTGAGGCCTTGACGCCGACAGCCTTGCCACCCATCTTCTTAATCTCGTTGACCACGTCGTCGGGGTTGGCCAAGTCGTTGACAACGACCGTGGCGCCGTGCTTGGCGAACGCCAAACTGTAAGCACGACCGATACTGGGAACCGTTAGCTGTGGATAATCACATGCGAGGCTTCCTAAGCTTACCCTGCACCACCACCGGTGACGAGCGCCACACGGCCAGTGAAGTCAACCTTTTCACCTTGCTCGTTGGGGCCCATCTTCATGGAGTCCTCCAAGAGGGTCAAGAAGTCATTCGGACCGGAGGGGTACTGAGGCTTGGAGAAGTCAATGGCTTGATCCCACTTCTTGATGACGGCGCTGGGTGTGTAGCTGTCGTCGGCCTTGAGGAGTTGACCGCTGGACCGTTCCCAACGCAGCTTGGCAATGTGACCACCGCCAACCTCGAAGATGGATCCGTTCTCGTCCTTGTTGTCCTTATGTACGAGGACGGAGACGAGGGGGACGACCCATTCGGGCTTCAAGATCTCCAGCACATCGGGCGGCATCACAGTCTGCGTCATTCTGCTGGCGGCTGTTTGTGCCAGTTAGCGCACACAATTTCCCCTGCCCACGGCTCCGCTTGCCCAACACACGTTGCACTTACCGATTGGTGCAATGACATTGGCCAGAATGTTGTACTTGGCGCCCTCCTTTGCCAGAGTCTCGGTGAAGCCCACCATGGCCAACTTGGCAGCTGCATGAACCTAATTAGTATCTTGAGGCGGTTTATATCAATTGGGCGTCGGCTGCGACACGTACCAGAGTAGTTGCACTGGCCGAAGCTGCCAAAGAGACCGGCAGCCGAGGCCGTGTTGATGACTCGGCCGTACTTTTGTTTCCTGAAATGGGGCCATGCCGCGCGGGCGCACTTGTACGATCCCTTGACGTGCACCTTCATAATCAGGTCCCAGTCCTCATCCTTCATGTTCTTGAAGCTGATATCGCGCAGGATGCCAGCATTGTTGATCAGCACGTCGATGCGGCCAAAGTTCTGGATCGCCGTCTCGATGATCTTGTCACCGTTCTCGACCGAATCGTAGTTGGCCACGGCCTTGCCGCCGGCAGCCTTGATCTCGTTTACGACAACGTCGGCAGCCTGGATAGCAGTACGTCAGCGCTGCGCACTCGGACACTTTGTCAGATGTCATACCTTGGTTGAGGTGCCCTCGCCCTTGAAGGAGCCTCCGAGGTCGTTGACGACGACGCTGGCGCCGCGGGAGCCGAAGAAGGTGGCATAGGCCTTACCGAGGCCACCGCCAGCGCCAGTGACGACGACGACCTGGTCGTCGAAGCGTAGCTGACCAGCCATTGTGTGTATGTGATGTATTGAAGAGAGAGAGAGAGAGAGAACAGTCGCTAAATGGGAGTATAGATGGCACAGAGAAACCCCAGACAAGTATTGAGCGTAAGGGAATAGGGTATGGAGAAGAAGTTCGCAACGTTGATCAATCCAATGATTCTTTGTTTCGTGGGAAAAAGGGACAGGACGTGGTGGTTTTCTTAACTTCTGCGCTTCCGGCAACTGTTTTCTGTGCAGCGTGACGGCAGCCGCTCAGAGAGCCGAGGCAGCTTCCTGTGTCCAAAGCCGACGAAGTACGCTAGTCCGAGAGCGGCTAAGGCCAAACTTCACATGCTACGTTTGCCGTGGGTTAGAAAAGTCTCCAATGGACTCGAGCCTGTCGCGGTACGGAGTACGTACAAACCCCATGAGGTCATGTGGGGAAGGGACTCGACCCCGCCACCCCATGTCACATGTCCCCTGCTCGACCCCCTATCTGACCATTCACAGCGCTGTATTAGCCCAGCCTCCGGTCGGCAGCGAGTACGTACTTCCCCAGTGTCTCCCCAGTGTCTGGCGCCGTGGAACACTGGGGAACGGCCACTCCAGTGACTCGGCCACCAAGGTCCAAAGGTGAGAGGGCGGGATGCCGTGCCCACTCGATGCCGACGGATGCTGAACTTGATGGTCTCCAGGGGCCACCACATAGCTACCTAGAAGGCGCCGACGAAAGATCCGGTATGGATACCCAACTCCTTCTTCCTACTGGTCCACCCCAGCTGCCGACCAAAGTCTCCCGTGGGAGGCCCAGAGTCCCCTGTGAATCGTGCAACTCTAAAAAAAGAACGAATTGTTAGGTTCCCTACGAGGAAATTTAGCCTTGGTAAGATCTCGGGTATGTTCGCCTACCGCACGTGTGACATGCCGTGGAGTTCTGCCGATTCTTCCTAGGCTCCTAGCTTAGCTGATTATTCATTCGTTAAAGATGAAGTCTTTCTGCGTCTGATTGAGACTTTGGCCCAGTGACAGCTTTTGTCCCACCCAAACCATGTAAAACATCGCCAACTGCCTGTACCAATGCTCATTAGCGAGGTACGGATACCCTCATCAAGATGCACCCGCGGTGATCAGATTAGCCGAAAATGGGCCTTTGCTCGGTGCGCAAAACACACCCGGGGAAATCAGATAAGCGTCTCGGCGTCAGCCCGCCGCGAAGATGCATCCCGCCCCGCATCCCGCTGAACCCCGCCGGATACCTCTCGGCATCGGCGCCCAAACGGCCATGAACACTCTCGCCGGACCACCGCATTCACAAACACCACCCGATCACCGGTCCCATCATCACCACCTCAGCCATGGCCTCCACAGCACCGCCCATCATCGACGACAAATCCCCCCTCTGCATCCCCTTCATAACCTTCCTCCTCGAAAAGCGCACCACCCCCCAAAATGAATCCCCACGCCCCTTCATAATCGGCCTCAACGGCGTCCAAGGCGTCGGCAAAACAACCCTCGTCGCCGCCCTAGCCTCCTCCCTCACCCAACTAGGCCACTCAACCCTCGTCTTCAGCATCGACGACCTCTACCTCACGCACGCAGACCAACTCGCCCTCGCCAGCTCACACCCAGACAACTTCCTCGTCCAACAGCGCGGCGAACCAGGAACCCACGACACGCAGCTCGCGCGCACATTCTTCGACTCCATCACAAAAGGTCACCCCACCAAAGTACCCTCGTACGATAAAGCAGCCTTCTCCGGCCAGGGGGACCGCGTCCCCGAGAGCCAATGGACAGAAGTCAACGACCCAGGCCAGCCCAAGGTCCAAGTCGTCATCTTTGAAGGGTGGTGCGTCGGGTTCCGCGCTCTGGCTGAGGCCGAGGTGGAAGCCAAGTGGAAGGCGCCTAGCAGGACGCTCCAGAAGCATAAGCTCGAGCACTTGCTGTTGGTGAATGAGAGGCTGAAAGCGTACGACGCCATGACTGATCTTCTCGACGTCTTTATCCACATTGATGCCGAGGACACGCAGTACGTCTACGACTGGCGTCTGCAGCAAGAGGCTGCGCTCCGTCGGGAGAGGGGCACGGGCATGACGGACGAGCAGGTTGTCAAGTTCGTCGACGGCTACTACCCTGCTTATGAGCTGTTTTCGGATAATGTCAGGAAGGGGATCCTGCCAAACAGTCCGGGCCACCAGATGAGACTCGTCGTCCGTAAAGACAGATCGGTAAAGGAATCATTTATTTTGTGAGGACAGTCTTATCAACGATGTAGAGACTACCTGTGCCAACGCCGGGAATATACTACAGACACAACCATCCCAATACGCCAGTCATGATAGCCATTAATCATTAGCCGTAGAGTGTCGTCAAAATTCGCTACACATCCTAACGCCTTGTTCCCGTCAACACGATAAAATGATCCATGGCGCCTTGTGATGATACTCTGCAGAACGTGTTTCAAACCTCCTTGTCTGCCAACATGTCCTCGCCCTTGTGGCGGATTTTGCTCAGCTTCTTTGTAATGTTTTCAGTCCGGACGCGAACTGCCTCCTCCCGGTTGGCGATTTCGGTCTCGAAACGATCAACCATGTCTCGCTTCTCCCTACGGGCGTCTTTCAGCTTCTGCGCAACAAGGCCGAACTGCTCCAGAAACCAATCGCCCGAGCGTTCCCAGTCGCCAACATTCATCTGACTAAAGAAGTTTTTCTGATCGGATTCGCGCTGACCTTTGAAATGATCGAGCTTGACCGAAAGACTGTCACCGTTCAGAGGCGTAGCCGTTGGGAGGGATGTCTTGGCAGGGTCTTCGTCAAAGGGTTGCTCGCGCAATTGGGAGTATGTCATCCCCATGAGCTCATTATCTCCGTAGTCACACTGATCACGACGTCGCTTCCGTGACTTGTCTCGCTGGCCGAGGGCCGCAATTGGAAGCGAGCCTTCGAGGGGGCGCGCCTCCGATGGCATACTCTTCTTACGACTAGCCCGAGGAGTGCCGTGGTCGTCTTCCGTGGCAGGATAGTCACTAGCCAGGCTGCCGTCGACATCTTCTTCCTCTGAAAAGAGTTCGGCCCGCCGCGACTCCGGAGGCCTGTCTCTCCTGACAACGCGTCTCAGATTTTGCTGAGGCTGGGGGACTTTACGGGTTGGGACGTCCGAGAAGACTTCCTCATCGTCCTCAAATGCGGGGGGTCCGTACGGTCGCCTCATAGCAGTGGGGTGAATGGCAACTTGTGTCTGGCGCTGCGGAGAGTAGTTGTAGAGAGGTTCGCTCGAGTATGCATCGTGCTCATGCTGTTGTTCTCGCGAGTGAACTATGCCGCCTTGTGTAATGGGGAGGGCTTGTTGCATATTTGGCATAACTCTCATGGTGCCGTTTTTGCCAATGATGAAGGGCATCCCGTTTTTGCCTATTGGCTGCTGGGTATTTTCAAACTTGAGCATCGCAGGCACTTCGGCAGCGGGTTGTAGCGAGTGCGGCGCTGCACCAAGGCGGTCGTCGATACCGGCGTCGTACCGTTCGGTGCGTTGGGTGGTAGGCGAGCCGAACTGACTATCTATGTGAGACTCGGGCCAGAAACCGGGCCCATCACTGCTCTGTGAACTAGAACGCTTTCGTTGCTGTGGTATCGGGGAGCTATCGGGCAAAGGCTGACGAGGATGCATGGGCGGCGCGGATTGAGGTTGGGCAAGGCCAGGCTCAGGCTGGCGGATGTGGGATGCCAAGGGTATAGCAGACGCGAGAGGCTTGGGGGCAGGGAGCCTCGCAGACTCGGCGATGGCCTGGCGAGTAGGGAAGCCAGTTGCCTCGGAGCGCTGTTGGTTCGGTTGGTTGTTGTTTCCGTTTGGAAGGCCTGAGTCCATGGACGCATTCCTGGCGTACTGGGCCATTCGGTTTGTGCCACTGCTTGGAGGCATGTTTGTGGTGGGAACGGTGAGCTTGTGGTCTTTGAGATTTCTTCGTCTAAATGCTTTGATCTCGTATCGGAGCTTCGGAAGAGAGCGGGCGGACGCAAGGAGTTGATGCCGTCGTGCTTCGGGAGAGGGTGTTGAGTATCAGAGGCTGCTGCCTCAAACTAGGTGAAGGCTGTCGGAGAGACTTTCACCTCCAGATCTTGAGTTGGCACTAGCCAATACTCATTCGACTGCTTGGAAGCAAACGGGAGGTACGACGTGGAAACAAAGGCGGTTCGGAAAGGGAGGTCGAGAAGCAATCATGACGAGACACCTCTCGCGCTTAACTTTTTTGGCCGTCGTCGCGTCGAGCAGGTCCAAGTCGCGGTACTTGCGTCGGGGTCATTAAGCTGTGACCAATAGCATCTAGCGTATGCAAAGCCCGGGCCATTTTGCAGGGGTGACTGCCCAAGTTCGTGATCCGTCGTTCCCAACCAGGGTGTGTCTATAAGATCGTCCCTCGCGACTTACACAACCGTTCTGTCCCTCTAGAAATTCGTAAACGGTCAAGTACAGGTATTATGGAACGGAGCACTTTGATAGAAATTCTGAAGATTTTATAGGGGAGAGTCAGCAACAAGGCTCGATTAAAATCAAGCTCTGGAAACCTCTGGTTACGGGCCGTAATCCTAGGATTGGGCCCATTCTATACGTACCACATACAACTCGTGATCCGGTGCTCTTTGTTACCCAAAGAGCCCAAGAGAAACATTAAAGCCAACATTGTCATAGGTAGCAGGGGCACCGTCACAAGTCAAAGACCGCATTTAAAACTTTTGAATTCTTGACCTGCTCTAACCAGGCAATGCGCCCCTATCAGTCGGTCTGTGAAAGGCCATCGCTCTTTGCCGCCCCAAACATGTTCAGCCATGTATGCTCACAAGTCTCGGTCTATCGTCTTTGTCTCTACTTTGCAGAGATCGAGGTGCGTCCCCAACTACTGCACCACACTCGTGACCCGACTCCTCCCACTTCCTCAGCTATTGCCTCTAATTAGGCTTCGAAACGCCCTCCGCCTGTCTTCCTCTGCCTGCCTCGGCCGAAGGACACTGGAGCCCAGATGTCATTCATCCCAGTACTGACCGCATCAGTCAGGTCTAGCGGAAGCTCTCCATCTCCAACCTTTCCCATTTCCACCCCCTGATAATGAACCCTTGGCCAGTTCGATGGGCAGCACATTATCCCAACCCTCTAGCCTGCCCTGGACAGCACTCGGGGTAGTGGTGGCCTTTATAATACCGTCCTCCATCAGAATCCCACCCTTAACCTGTGAAGTGGAAACGAGCTGCCTCCAGCTGGCCAAGACCCTCTCGCGGAGCCACGTAGCGCCGACGATATGTGTTGGTGAAGTCTTGCAACAGCGCTCTCACCTGTCTGATGGCGGTGGGATCGTTACCACTGAGACGCTCTCTGATCTTGGCCATGAGTCGGTTGGCCTCAGCGGGCGTGATGGTGCCCGGAGGCAGGAGCTGGATAGTGTTCTCAACCCATGTCGTCGTCTGGGCGGGGAATAGCTCGAACATGGCCAGCAAGACACCACTACCGTCAGCGAAGCAATCTCGAGGGAAGGTAATCATCATTCCGGCCATGACCTGCTTGACGAGCTTCTCGCCGTGAGTGGCAAGAAGCTTGCTCACCACCTCACGAATCTGAGCAGCCACATCCGGTGGCAGGACATCAGATGTCGCAGGGTTGTCACCTCCGTACGTGAGGAGATCACGCAGGAAGTGAAGCGTCGCCGAGAGCGGATCGCGCTGCTCCAAGGTCAGGGCGTAAATGGCAGCCTCAAAGATGGGCCCCAAGAGCTCAGAGGGAACGATTCTGCCGGGGTAGTAGAGAAGTGCGTCAATCAGGAGTCTGAAGAAGTCCTCGATGACGTCGGGCAGTTCGCTAGGCTGCAGCTCGCTCATGACGCGCAAGAATGTCGTGGTCTGGGCCTCGAAGAAGGCATAGATGCTCTGGGTGATCTCTTGGTTGACGTGCTCCCGGTCTTCAGAGAACTCGCGCAGAATTGCAGCCGTGACCCAGAGGAACGCGCCTTGCCTCGAAGCAGCGAAGCCGCCGGCCAGTTTGTTGGCCATCTCCGGCAGAAGGGGTGTCATGGCGGTTCGGTAGGAGATGATCATGTTTCGCCAGCAGCGGCAGATCCTCTCGCAAATCGGAACGAAGCCCATAAAGTTGTCCAGGATTGTTGCCAACACGGGGAAAACCTCCTGCCAGTACTTGACCGCCGGGTTCTCCTCGCCAGGGCCGACGTACGGCACCACGATTTGAATGAAGATGGTAATGAGCTGGAGGTGGTCTAAAGTCGAGTTAGCCGGGTGTCCCTGAATGATGTACTTGATCAAAACCTACCTGCGAGCGCCAGCTTGCCCTTGTCGTCGGTTGCAAGGTTGGCCTTGTTCATCAGCCGCTGCACCAACGGGTCGCAGTAAAGCTTGAGCAGCTTGTAGATCTCGGTGGGCGGCTGCACAGCAACAACGCTGGCAACGCCCTCCGTGATCTCTTCCTGGCTCTGATCGGGCAGCTTGTCGAGAATCTGGTCGTAGAATTCTTGCATTTGGATGACCTGGCCACTCAGGAGCTGCTTGCAATCGGTGCAGAAGTACTTGATAGCCATGGCCGCGGCTCGAACAACTTCCTTTGAGTCCGTCTGGAACGACGTCACAATGTAGTTGAACTGAGGCTCCAGATACTCGGGGTGGGCCGAAGTCCACTCAGTGTAGCGACCCAGTACCATGATTGTGGCAAAGCGAAGCTTCTCGTGGCTGGGGATCTGGACAAGAAGAGGCATAAGCTGAGGCAGGACAATGTTCTCCTCCTTGTCAACCATCTGTCCCATGGCACGCATGGCGAAAAGAGGGGCCTCAAGCTCTTGCCAGTGAGGGACCGAGGTCGCGGAAGCCTGGCCAGCATAGCTGTGCATCCAGATCTTGATGGCCTCGAGAACCTTTGTGAGGCAGTCAGTAACACCCATAACCTCACAAGAGTCCTTGAGAGTATCGCCCATCTGGTGTCTGAATTCGCGGAACTTCTCCTCAGCCTCGCGGTCGCCGTCGAATAGATCCGTCTCGCTCGCAGACTCGGACTGCGGGTATTTCAGGTGTGAGAGCAAGATGTCGACCAGCTTTGAGTAAATGTCCACAAGCTCCAGTCTGGCCTGGATGTAGCGTTCCAGGACGATGTACTGCTTCAGCTCGTACCAGAACTGGAATGTGTGCTCAATGACATCGCGGTCCTTGTCTCTGGCGGCGCATTCGAGGACGGCATCCACAAGGGGTCTGAAATGGCCGGGCTCACGGGCAATCGCCACAACCCAGGCCTCCGCGGCCAAGGCGAAGATCTTGGTAAGAGACTTGTAGACCTCGGTGTCCTCCTCTTCAACAACCACGGCGATTCTTTGACGGAGAGCAATCACGCGGGGGAGGAGAATCTGGATCGTCTCCAAGTTGTCATCCACATCCCGTGTTTCTCTAAAGACTGTGCACAAGCATTCCGCTGCCTCCTGGGAAGCTGAATCGTTGCCCACACCGTTGAAGATGACGTCGAGGAGGGGTGAGTTGACGACGGTACTGACGGGGACCTCGCGCAGCCACGATGTGATGCACTCCATCAGCTGTGGGTTTTGAGCGGCGGATGCTACATCGGAGAGTCAGCTTCGACCGCAAAAAGGGGGGCCGCAAGAGGAGGGTGTGCATTACCAGAAGATTGTGAGTAGTTGATGAGCAACTGCACGACCTGATCCGTATTGTCACCCAGCAATTCCTTGGTCCGCTCGGAAAGCTCTTCTTCCTATCATTGCCAATTAGACTCTGATCCTTGTTGAAATCGGCCCGGTAAAACCACGTCGCGGGAAGTGAGAAGCCGTTCGATGTTTCCGTGATCCACATACAGTTAAGGTGATTTTGCGGCCTTCGGTCACCTCCTCGGGCAGCACGCGCAGGAAGTCGAGGATGGCTGCGTGGCTCTCGACGCTGTCACTGAGAGCCGAAACCACCGTCGGGAGGACGTCCTTCCACGTCGTCATCTGCACCGCTAGTGTTGCCAGACAGACGCAAAGCTGGACTCGTATCGGCTTGGGGCCGGCGGCGAAGTCTTTGAGGAGAAGAAGGATTTGATCCCGCAACGCGGGGTGTTCGGCTTCTGGGACTTGCGTCGAAAGGTCGTAGGTGATCTGGAAAAAACGCCATGGTGAGCTCGCTGTCGCAATAAATACCGCCGTAACTATCTACCTTTCCGCGCAAAGTAATGGCCGCAAAGAGCTGGGCCTCGGGCTCTGCGCTGTTCTTGAGGATACCAAAGATGGTGCTCCACGCAGAGTTCTAGAAAGGTCCGTTAGCAAGGGTATTGGTCTCCGTCTCCGGGGTCCTGACAGATTTCTGGAATCGTTCCAAGTAGGCGTGCGCCTTCTTCTTGTTCTCTTGCTCGCCACCACGCATCGTAACCATAGCCGATAGGACATCGTGGGGCGCAAAGGCCTCCGAGGCACCGTTCGTGGCCATGATTCCGGGCCTGTGAATATCGCAGGTGTCACTCGTTGGGAGGAGGGATGGCGCGGGCCACCAAAGTGCGATTTCGGGGTGAGGTGGCAGTTGAGGAAAGTGGCGGTTGCGGTGCTATTTGACGTCGCGCTAGGGAACCGCAAGGGCGGTAGGAATATAAGGAAAGTCGAAAGTCTCGCGCAGCAGAGGGAGGACGTGAGCTCTTTGCGGGCTGTAAGGAGCGTCGAGCTGCTGGGGTGGCAGATTGAAGGGCTATCAAAGCAGTGCGCCGACAATGGTCCAAAAATGGCAGATGGAGGGGGTGGTGGAGGGAGGTTCGCGAAAGGAAAATAAAACGTCAGTCAGGCTGGCGGGACAGCGGGCGGATCAGAGCACAAGGAACCTAAGGTAACCTAACTAAAGCCGGCCAAGACAGTTTTACCGCAGAGCACTCTCGTAGGGCACCTCAAAGACAGACGACTAGGCAGGGCCGGGGCCCGTGGGGTACCTTAACCTGGGGGGACTGTGGCTTTCATTTCGAGAAAAGATACTTTAGGCTGCCACCCAATATCGCGTGGAGGGGTAAGTATCTTTAGCAACGACAGCCATCTTCCAAGGTTGACCACGGGCGAGCAAAGTGTTGCAGGGGGAGGCCTGTCACTGAGAGCAGCCTGCACATGACAGAGCCCACAATTATCCCCAACGTACCACTTCACATTGGTCCGTCTGACGTCGTGGGAGTCTGCCAGTGAGTGGAATATCGTTTCGCCAGCTCCGCCTAATTTCTCCCAGCGATTGACCGAACCTTGCGCATCGGACCTGGGCCAGGCAGAGAGTACCAAGCCAGCCTCTCTGCGATCTTGCTTAACTTGCGACCAATTGCTCCACGACTCTTCATCGACACGATCCAAACGCGACCGACGAGCACCAACACCTACTACCTGAGCCCGGCCACCTACACGCTTCAATCTCCAGCCTACACACGCGAAAATGACCGGACGCGGAGGCGGTGGCGGTCGCAGAGTCCTGCTTCCTCCCATCAACTTCATCTTCAAGCTCCTCCAGTCAGTCCTGGCTTTGTGTTTTTGTATTATCTTGTACTGACCCCTCGATAGACAACACACTACGGTCCAAATTTGGCTGTACGAGCAGCTGTCGATCCGAATTGAGGGCAAGATCAGAGTGCGCGCGTCTTCTCTCCCACCTGTACACCTCGGCATAGCGGCTAACACACAAGGGTCCGATAGGGTTTCGACGAGTTCATGAACCTCGTCATTGACGACGCGGTCGAAGTGAAGCAGGTGACCAAGACGAACCCCGAAGAGAAGAGGAAGCAGCTGGGTATGCAACTCCACCGCCAGAGACGTCGAAGCGCGGATTCGCTAACTCGTACGCAGGACAAATATTGTTGAAGGGCGACAACGTGTCGCTGATCCAAAGTTTATCGAGCTAGAGAAACGACTCGAGTTTAAAGAGGGTGACGCCACGACGGCGAAGCACGCTCTGGGGCGACTGCACAAAAAAAGTTGATACCACGGATCTGTCACCACGAAAAAGGCTAGGCGGCATGAAGAAAAAAAGCTATTTGTTGTGGGATCTGTCTGCCGGCCTCTTGACCTCCCCGTTCCCCAAAACGAGACCATGGAGTGGTTGGTCATGCTGAGCCACGGGAATAGGTCTGCCGGAGGGTCGAGAGATGAACTGCTCCGCGAGAGCCAGGCCGTAGAGGAATACAGGACGCTTGGGAGACGACAGCTCCCCGTCATATTTTGCCGTGTACCTGCGGATGAAAAGATCATAAAAACCCTTTCCGTGCCCAAGGCGCCGCAGTGAGCCCGACTTGTCATCGACGTCAAATGCAACACCGGGGAGTAGCATCAGGTCCAAGAAGGAGGAATCTGGGGACTCGGCACCAGGCTCGCCCAGGACCCGGTCTCTCTGGTGTACCGTCTCGGGGTCAATGCTGGGAATGCCCCATTTGTCGGGTTGCAGTGATTCGTAGTCGTGGATGTCGCGCAGACGGACCATATCCATGACCCTGGGCGGCGTCTCCCCAGGCGGGAAAGGCGACTTGTGTAAGTAGGGAACGTAGACGTGCTTGCCTGTTGACAGAGCGTGGCGCACGATTTGATCTGTCTGGACTTCGCCAAAGGGCATTGAGAGGAAGACGCTGACCCTCTGTGCTTCCACGTATGGTCTAAAGGTCTTGAGCGTCTCAAATACTGTTCGGCCTAGGTTGAAGGAGGTTAAGATGGTGTTGGGACGCAGCTTTGGAAGTATATGTCTTACTCTGGTTATTGATGGATTCGTGGGCAATGAGGGCGAGCCTGTCCTTCATGACAGAACGCAGCTGGTTCTTTGCAGCTACTAGAGAAGCCATGGCTGTTTCGAGTGAGACAGAAGTCTCGATAGCTAGAGAGTGGTGAGTGGTAGGTGGACCGGCCTCTAAGGCTCGGTGTAAGTGAAGCTTTGCAGTACTTTGAAGATGCAGGGGGAGCTCTAAGTGAGGTAAGGTACCTGTGATAGCTGGACGACTTTAGTTCCGATCACCGGTGGGCCTAAGTCTGCTTATACTTTTTATAGAGATATCCTGCTGCCACGCTTATGTATCAAAGGGGACGCACCAGCCACTTGGACGTGCACTCGCCCCATTGTGGCACAGCACCGTCCACCCTCTGTGTAAGAATGACGTTGGTACACTGTTGGCTCTTCGGGTCATCCTCAGCGAAGCCGATGGGATTTACCGAGGTGTTGGTCAATTCGGATACTCTCTTCGAGAATAACCACTGCCACGCACAAACAGGGTGACGAAACCTTCGCCTTGCTGGTGCTTCCCAACAGGAGGCAGCCAATCGAGCGGCATAATACAACAGCAACATGTTCAGACCTTGGGAGACAGGCCGTCAGTGGGCTAGAAACCAACCGCTTGGGTAGCCAGTAATACCTAAGTGAGTCGAGTACGGGAGAGGTATAGTACGGACAGGGTCAACTTGCTTTCGATAGCGAACCCGACAGCACAAAGACTCCTGCAACGGTGGCTGTGACCATCATTGGATGATTGAGGGAGCTGAAGAGGGGGCTTGCTTGGGGTGCTTGGCTGCAACTTGTATTAAAGTTCTCACCTCCACCGCGTGCCCGAATTACCTGGGGATATTGTCGACGGCTATGCACGGCCGCGGTCTAGCATTGGATGGCAACGAAGGGGTGCGAAACACAACCGGCTGACCTCGGGGGCGCGGCGCTGATGGACAGTCCAGTGGTCCAGTGGGATGAAATACCTAGAGGCAAGGCGCCAACCAATTTGCCAAGAGCGGCGGGTAACTCACCACCCTGCTTCATGACTCTTGTGACGGCTTCACCGGGTGTGGTGTCGTGCTTGGTATCTGGCGAGAATGCCTAGTTGGTACAGCCTGTATTCCGTACAGGTGTATCTCGTGGTGCTGCATGAGTATGTAAAGGGGGGACAACGCAAGACAAGCCGTGACCTGGAGAGGTTCAATATAGGCGTCTGGTGTTTTTCCCCGTTTGACTTTCCCCGGAAATGCAGCTGGGCATCTTGGGGCCGGCTTGGAACGGGATGGCCATGTAAGTCTGGGCTGGGCGCCTCGGTGGAATCGCCCAAGATAGGGGGCGAAAGAAGACGTCTTGGTAGGATGACGGTTCTCACTCGGGCGAGGTACATGGACCTTTAGTTCATATCACGAGCCATGATGGTACGGAGGGTCGGAGGGAATGTTGAAGAGGATTGAAACATTCAACGGAACAAGAGACAGACACGAGGCGAGTGTGATCTATCCGTACCTAGGCATGACGAACACAACAGAAACCAGCACTCCCCAATTGGAGAGGCGGGGAAAAGAACAGACGACGGGGATCGTCGCGTTGAGCGAGCCTAGGTGCCTAGGTAAGGTAAGGTATCCTGCGGCCGTTCGCCAATGCTGCTAGATGGGGCGGATGGGTGACGGTCCTCTAGAGGTGCAGCTGTCTTTGCGCCGCGAATCTTTTCGTCTGTGAGGTCGGCCGAAGGACACACAGGCAGTGGAGAGCAGCGACGCTGAGAGGTACTTGGTTGCCAACGCAAGGTACCGGCACCGTTCCAATTGACCCCAACGAAGCACCTCACGCCAAGGTACCTTACCTTTAGGGACTTGAGGACCCGACCTCCACCGTCCAACTTGCAGTCGGTACCAATGGGAACCTGGAAGGCGTCCCTTCTTACTGGACGATGGTGCACGAGGGCGGCCGCGGATGCTGGAGCTTGAGCCACCCATCTACCTATCTTAGTGCCTATGTACCTAGGTATGGCACCGTGGAGTGCAGACTTCAGTGACTTCAGCGACAACGAGAGTGGGTACGTACCTTTTGAGCATCATGGAGCATTGGAGATCCACTCGCCCTGCAAAGGCAACCTTGCAACCTTGCATACTTGCAGTGGCAGCCAAGATTTCCCCCAAGCTCCCCGTCATCCACCATTGCCAGTCTGAGTCTGTCTCTCGCCGCTGCGTGCCGTGCTACATACGTCGTCTATCCGTCAGGTCCTTCCTTGCCCTCTCCTCAAATTCAAATACCTTGGGTTGCCCTTCCCCTACCCTTCCGTCTTATTTCCTCAACTATCTTCTCAACAACTCCTCCAACTTAACCGTGTTTCCCACCCTCTACCCACCAAACTCATCTAGACGGGCAGAATCCTTCAGCTGTCGCAAAGCTAAACGCCGTCTTCGCGACCCGTCGCTTCCGTACTTCACGACTTTTTTAGAGCTTCCCCGATCCTCCATCTCTCCGACACAGCCAAAGTAGCCGCATCGTGACCCGTCAACTTTGCCCACCATGGCTCAGGTTCCGCCTCCCAAGTCGAAGCTCGACATCCTGCCCAGGATGCAGGCAAAGGGGCCCTTCTCCGTCCCTTCTCCCGGCGCCGAGGCCAAGGACGGCGAGACTCTGCCCCGCCGACTTCCCCAGGCCGTCCCCGATCTCATTACCGTTCCTGGTGGCGGCAAGATTACAACCACCTTTGAGCTCGTCAAGCAGAGCGCCGAGAAGTACGGCAACGCCAGGTGCTTGGGCTCGCGCAAGCTGGTCAACACCCACAGAGAGACGAAGAAGGTGAAGAAGATGGTCGACGGCGAGGAGCGCGAGGTCGACAAGCAATGGACGTACTTTGAGCTGAGCCCCTACGAATACATCACCTTCCACGAGTATGAGCGCCTTACTCTCCAGCTCGGCTCCGGTCTGCGCAAGATTGGCCTGACTAAGGCTGATCGTCTGCACCTCTACGCCGCCACGAGCCAACACTGGCTGGCAATGTCTCACGGCGCTGCCTCCCAGTCCATGCCCGTGGTTACGGCCTACGACACCCTCGGCGAGGAGGGACTCAAGTACTCCATGGTTGCCACCTCCGCCAAGGCCATCTTCCTCGACCCTCACCTGCTGCCTACGCTGGGCAACGTTCTCAACGAGGCAAAGGATATTCGCTACGTCATCTGGAACAACCAGCACCAGATTCAGCAGACGCACCTCGAGCAGCTCAAGTCTGCCCACCCCGAGATCCAGATCATGAGTTTCGAGGAGTTGCGAAAGCTCGGCGAGGAGAACATGGTCGACCCTGTGCCTCCCACCACGGAGGATCTGTGCTGCATCATGTACACCTCTGGTTCAACCGGCACCCCCAAGGGTGTTCCCCTGAAGCACAAGGCTGTTGTGGCTGCTGGTGAGTGCAATGCCTGAACTGTAAACGAAGTCATACTGACGAGACAAAGTTGCTGGTGTTAGTGCCGTTGTGCAGCCCTTTATTGGCCCCGGCGATGGCCTCCTGACCTACCTCCCGCTCGCTCACATCCTCGAGTTCGTTTTCGAGAACGCCTGCATTTACTGGGGCACAACCATGGGCTACGGCAACCCCAAGACCCTGTCCGACAACTCCGTCCGCAACTGCGCCGGTGACATTAGGGAGTTCAAGCCCTCCGTCATGGTCGGTGTCCCCGCGGTGTGGGAGACTGTCAAGAAGGGCATCATCGCCAAGGTCAACGCCGGCAGCGCCCTCGTCAAGACCCTGTTCTGGAACGCTCTGTCTGCCAAGCAGCACATGATGAGCCTCGGTGTTCCCGGTACTGGCGTGCTCGATTCCGTGGTCTTCAAGAAACTCAAGGAGGCCACCGGTGGCCGTCTCAAGCTTTGCATGAACGGAGGTGGTCCCATCGCAAAGGAAACCCAGCAGTTCATTTCAATGGCCATTGCCCCGATGATTATCGGCTACGGTCTCACCGAGACTACGGCCATGGGCTGTCTGACGAACCCCTTGGAGTTCAGCATCAACAACATGGGTGCCATGCCCGCGTCCATTGAGATCAAGCTGGTTGACTTTGCCGAGGCCGGTTACTACGCCACCAACAAGCCCAACCCTCAGGGCGAGGTTTGGATTCGTGGACCCTCCGTTCTGGAGGAGTACTACCAGAACCCCAAGGAGACCAAGGAGGCCATCACCGAGGATGGTTGGTTCAAGACGGGCGACATTGGCGAGTTTGACAGCCAGGGTCACCTGAAGCTGATTGACCGCAAGAAGAACTTGGTCAAGACTCTCAACGGCGAGTACATTGCGCTCGAGAAGCTCGAGTCCATCTACCGCGCTGCTGCGGTGGTTGCCAACATTTGCATCTACGCCGACACCAACAAGGCCAAGCCCATCGCCATCATTGTGCCTGCTGAGCCGGCTCTGATCAAGCTCGCAGAGAGCATTGGCGTCCAGGGCAGCAATCTCGAGGGGCTCGTACACGACAAGAAGCTGCAAAGCGCCGTCCTCAAGGAGTTGCAGAATGCCGGCCGCTCAGGTGGCCTTTCTGGTATCGAGATTATTGAGGGCGTCGTCATGTCAGACGAGGAGTGGACACCACAAAATGTGAGTATTATTTCGATTCGAAATTGCCAAACTCAAGTTGCTGACTTTCCATATAGGACCTGGTCACGGCCGCACAGAAGCTTCAGCGTAAGAAGATCCTTGAAAAGTACAAGGACGAGGTGAACAAGGCCTACGGTTCGTCTTGAAAGGGCCGAATTGTTGCCGTCACGTTTGATCATGTGGTTTGATCTTGTAATTCTCTCCTAATTTTGCGGCAACGGATTGGGTTGGCTACGGGACGCTTGATATCCAGGAGTATAGTGTGTGTGTGCGCGCGCGTCCAACCTTGTAACGGCGATTACCTCTACCTTATCCATTAGTATCTCGGCGGGTCTTATGGGCCGAGTCAAGGATGTGTTTTTTTTTCTTGTCTTTAATCTAGCTCAATCTTATTCGACGGGGTCTGTCTACTATAATCGCTCAGTGTGTGATTCGTTGCTTTGTGTGAACGTGGCGGAGAATTGGATGGTGCCGATGACTATTCATCCACCTGAAGCCGGCCGGGCCGAGTCGGGGTCCCGATCTCTGGGCCCGAGGATGCCGTGCCGGCGGGAGTTTCGGGGGTACTTGTCACCATGACCCGACAGCAGGCTGTATCCTCGCAACCGTCCTCTCTCTTTTTTTCACCCTCTGTAGAGTCACCGTCCACTAAACGACAGTTCGCGGTAGGAACGTGAAGGCGAATGAAATAGGTCGCAGTAAATCATTGGAATACCGTTCCTGCTAGCCCTGGATAATAAAAGTCGCACTTTGGTCACTGCGCGCAGCTCGCCTTGCCCAAAAACACATATAATCATGAAAACAGACCTGAGGGCGTGGCGGTGGCATGGGAGTTCCCTTTTTGCCCTCTTCACTGTTCCTCCGCGCCACACTACACCAGGCCGTCGTAGAGAGACAGTGCCGATACAATGGTCTCGTCACGTTTGCTTCCCTCCTTGAACTCCTCCATGTCCAGGCTGCCGTTCTCGTCCTTGTCCATCATGCGGAAGATTTTCCGTACGCGCTTCTCGGGGGTGTCTTCGTCTTCAGGGAGCTTAACCATGGAGCCGACCTGCGAGTCATCTTTGTCAGCATTGTGCATCTCGTTTGGGAGGCGGGGTGTGCCGCAGATCGCGAACACAATCAAAGCACCATGCGATCCCCTCGGTCCGCACAGAAAAGACTCACCATCTTGTAGATTGCCTCGACGATCTTGAGCATCTCATCGTAGCTAATCTTGCCGTCCCCATCAATGTCGTACAGCTGGAAGGCCCAGTCGAGTTTGTCCTCCATCTTGCCTCGGCTGGTAACACTGAGGGCGCAGATAAACTCCTTGAAGTCGATACTACCGGACTTGTCGCTGTCGAAGACATTGAAGACATAATCTGCAAATGAACTTGGATCACCGAAGGGGAAGAATTGCCTATATATCTTCTGGAACTCTTCTTTGGTGAGCATGCCCGAGGGACAATCCTTGAGGAAGCCTGCCACGGGATGTCAGTATTCGAAGGACTCGGATACAAAGAAGACGGGTCTTGGCCGCCATGCGCGGAAACGCAAGAATCGAATCAAGCATGAAAATCGTGGCTGACATACCCTTGTACCATTGCTGCAACTCCTTCTTGTCGAAATGGGTGGACTTCTGCAGTTCAGCTAGCTGCTCCTGGGAGAGCTTGGACTGACTAGACAGAGAAATGTGTCAGCTGGTGAGTCTGACGATCGAGCGCGG
Source organism: Colletotrichum salicis (assembly GCA_001563125.1). NCBI lineage: Eukaryota > Fungi > Ascomycota > Sordariomycetes > Glomerellales > Glomerellaceae > Colletotrichum > Colletotrichum salicis. The sequence continues at coordinate 85,553 of JFFI01001028.1, read as the reverse complement.
GTGCTCCATGTTTCCGGAGAGGCGGATCGCCTCAACATGACGTCTCCTCGGCGGACCATTTCACGATGGGACCCCAAGAAAAGGCATGTTTGGTGGGCGGGCAGACTCACGATTTGCCCATGGCTATCTACGAGCCTCGACGACTACTTCAGATGTGAGAGTCGGGGGGCAAGTTTGGCTCAGAATCGGCGGGATTGCGTGGTGGTGGGTGGCCTGCGTTTGTCGCGATGTGAGTCGTGGGACGGCGTCGGCGGCAAGAACACAGTGTCGTCGCTCGGAACGGGTGGGCCGATGCCGGCGCAGGCGAAAAGGCACTACCGGTCGCCGAGGGAAAGGAAAAGTGTTGAGTCGAACGGATCGTGGATTTTAGGCGACGGCGGGAGGGAGTGGCGCGTGGTCGACGACTTCAAAGGATGAACAAGGCTGGCGACAGATGCAGAGTTGCGCTTGAAGGGCGGGGGAGGGGAAAGAAATAAAGGGCCCAGGATGCTGTCGCCTGTCGGTGGTGGTGGCCAGGCACTTTGCTGGTGCAAGGTGCTTGCTTCTGACGCTGGCGGGGACGGGACCCGATGATTGCTCGGAAAGTTGGCGGCGGGGGATGGGCGGCTCCCTGTACGAAAGTAAAGGCGACGGTACCGAGCGTCCACAGAGTACGAGGTGGCCAAGACGTAAATAAACGGGGAATCGCTAGGTGGACGCAGTATTGACTATTGACCTGGGTGTCGGGCTGGACCGGCAGGTTTATGGATTCCTTTACGTGCGCTTTTTGGGTTGCCAGTTGTAGGTAGACGCGCAAGCAGAGGCAGTTTGTGACGAGGTTGCGAATCTGGAAATCACAAGAGGATAAACAATGAAGAGAAAGAAGATGCTTCGTAATAGTTGTAGAGTTGGATGATGTTGTACAGAGGAAATGGAAAGTCGTCGGTGGAAAGCGTTGTAGCCGGGTGCGAATCTGACAGATAAGGTAAGCAGAGTTTTGAAGCTATGGGCGGGCGCCACGCACCCAGGTCCAGGCACACATAGCAGGCGGCAGGCACGTAAGCACCGGACAGCAGGTAACAGCGGTGGGAGGCGAAGGACTCGGAAGGAGACGCAGCAATGATCAACGGGGCCCTCTGCAAAGCATTCCAAGCATCGTGCCATGTGTGAAAACAGCGCAGGTAATTAATTGCATGTACAAAGCCCAAAGGCATGGAATGACAGTGACGGACATTGCATCTGTCCAGTGGCAGAGTGGTTACAACTTACAGGAGCTCGTGTGTGTGCGCTATCCAGTCATGTCGCGGCGAATCCAATATTTTGGTAGAGAAATGACCGGGGTGCCTGTAGCGTAAGGTAGTGCTTTATTAACACCCGCCACCTACCACATCTGTAGGGTGACGACTGACGACACTACACAGTAATTGACTTTGCGTCGTGGGATCCCTCCAATGTGCCATTCGTCCTCGACTTCGGACTTCTCTGAATGAGACCATACCTTTGCGAGCAGCATTTGAGATGAAGTTGTTCTATGAGTTCTGGCTTGATTTGCCGAGCACGGTTCATTCAGGGTGTCAGGAAACATGAAGAAACACCCGACACCAACAATGCGCCGCGAAGCGTTGAATAAGGTAACTTGCGTGGCCATGTATATCGTGTACAAAGTACCTCCCACAAGCAGCCCTCGGACGATGAGTGGTCGTCAACGTCGACCTTGAGAAGCAGGGCTTGGCGCTTCGCCCACTAAGACGTCGGCTCATGGACTCAGCCCCCAAGCCAGAACCCCAATGGACGGGAGGTCGCGATTACCACAGGGTTCACAGTCTCTCCTTCCCTCGGGTTATTCGTACATGGTGTGGATGTCGACTGGGATATGTGCCCGCATGACGTTACCAAGTGTCAATCCTAAGGATTAGATGCCTTCCGTGCTTCCTACCTGGGACCTTTCTAACCGGCGCCTAACTACGTATTCAACACTCCTCGCTCTCTCTAAGCCTCCAAAGGTTCCCTCACGGCCTTTGCCCACATCACGATCTCAATCTCAACCACACCTCCAAGATGGCCTCCAGCTGCCCTCACTTCGAGACCACTCAGCCACACTTTGTCAGCTAGCCTGCCACGCATCTTCAGACTCGAAGCAAACCCCGGATCAGCCAGATCAAAGCCAGCCTCACCATCACAACTACCGGTACGGTATACCTTGCACCCTGGACAACACCACGGGAACCCTCCTCGTCCGATCAATGAGGCTCGGCCACTCAACCACCGCCGAGAAACTCCACCGACCACCGGCCCCAATACACTACTTTGTCCACTTCGGAGCCCATCACGCAAAAGGAAGCTCCCTTGGCGCGCCCCGGTCGTCGCACGAAGAAAACCGCCACCAGTTCTTGTGGGGAGGTATGTAAAACCAACGCATCATCAGAAACGCGAACCACGGCACCGGAGGCCACCACGCATAAACACCTTCCTCGAACGTCTTGTCTCGGTTTGTCAAAAGAAGTGGAAGTATCGTCGTCTTTTCCCAGCATACGTCAGTCATCTCAAAGTCTCCAGAGACCCCATCAAAAGAGGTCAAGTCATGTACTCACCTTGATCTTGGGATCACCCATCTTGGCGAGCAGCTTCTTCATGAGCTTCTCATACCACTCTTCCCAGTCGCGATCGTACTCGGCCAGCTTCAGCAGCGTGTCAATCTCATCGCTGAGGTGCTGTCGCAGGACGGGCATGAAAGAGTCGATGATGCCCCTGAGCTTGACCCCGCTGTACGCCTCTTCGCCCTTTTGAATCTGGTCCAAGTAGCCCATGTACGCGTGCAGGCCGTCGTGGAAAACTTCGTGCTGCGCGACGTTGGCCTGCATCAACCCCGGCACGCCCGCCAACTGCTCAATCTCGGGGAAGACCTCCGTCTCTTCGGTCTCGTGGTGCTCCTCCACCATCTTGCTCCATTCTATCGCGTAAGACACAAAGTCCTGGACGACGTCGGGCGACTTCTCCACGTTGACACACTGCAAGTAGACAGTGTTGATGATGCGGAGGATGAGGTTGTGGATAATGGTCATTTCTTCAGCCATGCGATTCACCCCTGCCGTCTTAACCCCTTTCTATTTGTAGAATGAGCATTCGTCGAGCCTTGATGACTGCAAAGGGACCTACTTTGGTTGCGCGGGTGCTGCTAATGAGCTCAAACGGCCCATCGGCCCAAGGCTTCTTTCCAGACATGATTTGATGCTGAGTGAGCCGAGCTTGCGAGATAAATTAGTGTCGTCTAGAGGAGGGCGTACGGTGAGAACCTCATTTTATACCAACCTCGTCCACGCACAACAACGCTCTCACTATCCAAATCCATGGCAAAAGCGCGTAGATAGCAAGAGCGCGTACACGTAGCGCCAGCCAAGTAATCTGCTCTCGCAAAAAAAGGTGAGAGCAAGGATTCAGGGTGCTGACGAGAGCACTCAACACGGCAACACGTCGTCTTGTCAATCCAAACAAGAGCCCTCAACCCCCAGTGCTTACACCTCAGCTCGCTCTCTAGTCCTATCAGCGCGCCCTCATTATCACATCGGCCTGTCTGGTTGGTTGCTGGCTTTAATCCTTTTTCCCTGGTGTCTTGCTCAAAATCCATCTACGCCGCAGGCACGGCGGCGCCGAGGACACATCACTGGTTTCCATCCTGATTGGCATCGAGCAAAAGGACAAGGCATTCAATAGTGTGTGTGTGTGTGTGTGTGTTTGTATGTGTATATGCGTCCTCCCAAGAGCAGAAGACGGGGGTGATTCGTAAAGGGTCTGCCCATATAAAACGCCGCGGCCGAAAAACAACCTAATAGTATGTAGACTTGCTTCCCGCCCAAACCCCCCTAAATGCAACAAAGCGAAAGGAAGTGGTGATTAACGACGAAAGAAAAAAAAAAGCACACAATGATTCAAATGCCCATGTCTCATGAAGCTTGTTTATCCTCCCAGAGCCCGAGTTCCCTTCGATGCCGTGCCCCCCCTCCATCATCGCCAAATGACAAGAAACAGAATTGACACCACCATGCGTTGAAAGCACCCCAAGCACGACACCCCCCCCTAAAACCCAACCCATCGATTTGCTTTTTGTGTGTAACAACCCACCCAGATCAATTACCCGACAACAGCCTTCATGCTCAGACTCTCCAGGAACCCTCCCAGATCCTCCTTCTTGACCTCCACCACACAGTGCTCAAAGCTGTCTATCCGCACCCGGGCATTCGTCTCCGCCACGACCTCCTGGAACGCCGATCCGAACCGGTTGAGGCCGTAGCCCTTCTCCTTGGCATCCTCCTCCTCTTCTTCTTCCTCGTCCGAGTCCGAGGCATCAGACGCCTCCGACTCGGTATCAAGCTCGTCGTAGTCTCCGTCGTCATCCCCCGCCGCCCTCCGCGCCGCACGCTTCTCCTCGCGGATATTTTGCTTATTGCGCCGTGACTCGTCCCGCCGCTTGGCCTTCTCGTCCTTGGCCGCCTGCCGCTTCTTGGCGGCCTCGCGGTCGAGGAACGTGGTATCCGGGCCGCCGCCGCCGCCGGTGCCGACGACCAAGTACACGCCGCGCTTGTCGTTGAGGCTGGCGACGACGAGGGGCGTGCCGCGTCCGCCGTGGGAGAGTCGGCCCGTGGTGTCCTTTTCCTGCTCGACGAGGGCCTCGCCGACCCAGAGGGCGAGCTTGGTCAGCGCGGCCGGGTGGCCAAAGACGGGCACGTCCGGGCCTTCCTTGACCACGCACATGCGGAATGCCCTGAGGTGCTTGATCTGTTTCTTGTTGATGAGTGACGTGCCGGTGCGGTAGATTGCGCGGTGGAGGAATTGGGCGGTTGGCAATCCTGCCTTGAGAGCATCGATGCTGGTTGTTGTTAGTAGGTGCTTCTCTCAAGGTGTCCAAAACATCACTCACTCTTCCAAAGCGTCGTATGCTTCCCAGAAACGCGCAACCCACTCCTCTCCCTGTGCAGCGACGACCTCCTCGTCGTCCACATCCTCAAATTGGTCTTTGGGCGCTTGCGCGAGCTCGGCGACGTCGTTGTGCTTGCCAACCTCCAGAAGAGCACCAATGACGACGCCCACGTCTTGCGCGCTCAGAGTCGCACGCCAGCCCCAGCTGCGTACAAAGCCCCAGCCGTCCTTTGCACCGGCGCGGTCTCTTCCGTCCGTGTCGACCGATGGGACCATGTCGTCCAAGTTGTAGAGGGACGCGTACTTGAGCAGTTTTGTGCGAAGCTCCCTCTTCAGCATCATGTCCATGTGCGTGTAGCTCTGCTTGCACTGAACCAGACTAACGCCCATCTTGGCCAAGAGCTTGTGGAGCCTCTTCAGACCAGTGTCGCTCCACGTCTTGAGCCGGGCAAAGAGGTACGGCGAGTGCAGCATGCTGTCGTACAAACTCCAGTGCCTGATGAGGAGGAACTTGGGCTCTGGCGACAGCCTGATGCTTGTGTCTTCGGGGCTGCGAGCCGTCGTGGGGATGATGCCAGAGTTCTCGGCGGCAGCAGGGCGGCCGCGGATGACTTCGGGCGGATTCAGACGTCGAACTTCATCTCTCAGCAGCTGGCGGATGCGTGCGCCGCGGACACCCATCCAGCCGTTCCCTTGTCCCCGGTCCGAGTTGCGGACAGGCACCGCGATACCTGCAGATGACCTTCCGTACAACTCCATGGAAGTGACACCAACAATGGCGAGCCACAAGAGGTCGTTGTCATCCCGGCCGAGCTCCGACGCAAGGGAGTACATCATGGAAGATATCGGCTCGGAAAAGGAAGCACCAATCTTGTAGTATTTGCGGAGGATGGTCTCTTTTTCTCTCCGCAGACGCAACAAGCGGCGTCGCAGGACCCTGGCAGACGGTGCGGGCGGTGGTTGAGCAGCCGATGGAGGTTCCAGGGGATCACTGGAGAGAACCACGCCGGCGTCTCGGAGTGATACGAGCCCTCTATGCGCTGGCCGTCTTGGTGATGAGGGGATCGAGGAAGACTGCTGCGTGTTAGTGGCCATCGAAACAGAACGGCACTTTGAAACTCACAGAATTGCTTCTTCTCCGCTGATGCGGCCTGTCGTCTGTATCGCTGGACTCGTCCTCCTCGTCGCGGTCCGACCAACTTTTCCGCTTCTGGCCAGCATGTGCTGATTCTTCAAAAAGATCCTCGTCCTCGGCATCATCTTCGTCGTCATCGTCCAAGTTCTCGCCGTCGTCATCGATTTCGGGCATATCAAGCAAGGCAAGGTAGGCTTCCTTTTCCGCGGCAAGGTCATCCTCAATGTCGCCGTCGTCAAACACGACGATACCTCCCTTACCAGGCTTGTAGGCGCGATCAATCCGACCAGCCACTACGCCCGGCGGACACCTGGACTGGAGCGAGGCACCTTCTTCGACGGCGGGTTCCAATGGGAAGCCACCAAATACGTTGCCCAAGTTCCACGGACGGTGCGAGTCCATGACCCAGACCTCGACACCGCCAAAAGACACCTCCTCTCCCTCGGGTTCCAGTCCGAGCAGGCTTCCAAGATCGACCATGCCGCCGAGGCCGAGACACACAACAACGCCTCCGCTCCCTCCTTGGGTTTCCATCATGGGCTGGACCAAGTCCCGGCCGGCGCGTTCGAGGTCGGCATATCCAGAGACGGGTTGGATCTTGTGGGGGATATAGTCGTGCTTCAACAGGCGGGTCAGGATTCGACATGCGCAGAGGGCATCGGGTTCGAGGGCGACGACAACGAGGACGGGAGGGGATAGCGGGTGTCGCGTGTTCTGGAGGTGGGTGTATAGCTTGGATATCAAAGACCGTGGAAGATACATGGCTAAGAGGATTTTGACGCGTTTCCACGGTGTGTATCGAGCGGCTTCATGGGTTGCAAAATGGTTGTTTTCTCTCTTGTGTAGACGCGGTTGTGAGGGGCTCTACGGCGGGTGCAATGGGGCCGACGCCGGGCACGAGAGTTGGGGATCAGTCGCGGAGAGTAAATCGAGAGCAAGCGAGAAAGGTGAAAGAAGACTGCAAGCCGTGAGATGCGTAGGTTTAAGGCTCAGAGGCTGAATGGGACGGTTCTCTAGCGTGGGGTATATCAAAGTGCGGAAGAATCGACAGTGGGTAACAAACAGTAAGTATTCTGCCTCATGGGAGCGTAAGGTAAGTAAAGTGTTAAGGTATTATTTGGTGTGGTGTGGTGGCTCAGGCTCGAATCGAGTGATTGAGTGCAAAAGTGAGAGTGACGCGCTGGACGCGGTCTGCCAGACTTTAGCGACGCGTTTAGGTACGCTACTTCGGTACCCCCAGCTGTTTGCGACGTGCTGGCGGCTGGCGTGGGAACCTGTTAAAACCACGGGAAGAAGTGGACCGTGCCGTCGGCCGAGTGCACGGACCAAACGATTGCGGGACACTGGGACAACGCCGCTCCACTTTCTGTTGTCCGTCTTAACGCCGACGAGGACATGAAGGTTCTCACTTGACGTCCATACCTCTCTCTGTATCATTGTAACCAGTATGATGGTTTATTTGTCAGTAACACAATCTTTGCGTCTTCTTCTTTACTTTACTTCTCAATCAAACAAGCGTTCGACAGCCCAAGTACACATATCCAACGGTGTGCCCCATACCTTCTCCACTTGGTCGGCTAGTCTACCTAGTTTTCCAGCCGACATTGGCTGATCAGCGTCACTCTCTCATTGCCTTTCACTAGGGACGAAGTACTGCGTACGGATAGGTACTCCGCATTACATATCCGTGAGCCTTGGCTGGCCCTTCATCACGGGGGTAAACGGAGTTGTCGTCCGAAGTAGCTTTCAATGGCGCCCTCCAGTGCTACATGATAGCATCGTGGGCTATCTATCCTGCCCGTGGGAACCGCGATTGGCGTGGGCCGGTCTTTGTCTGTTCGAGGCATGATACTGTACATCAGTCACTACCTAGACAATCCCAGCTCGTCACTGTCCGAATACACGCCACATCCCACATTAACACCCCGCATCACTTCACAGCTCGCACCGACGCGCGCTGTGCTCTACGTGGTGACCGCCATCTCTGCCTACCAGAGAGGACCGAAACAACTCTGCAGGCTGCTTATGCGCGACCTCCTCGAAACGGCAAAGCTCCGATTCCCTGCTTCTGCTTCTGCTTTGGCGAGCTCCCGTCACTGCGGACTTGAGAGAATCGTCCTCGCAGAACAAACGCCGCTTCGCCTCCTGGGCCTCAATCGGGGCCTTAATGACGCCGCTTGGCCGATGATGGTATAGACACCGCTCAACATCATACATAGCCGATACCTTGCCTCGCTCGCCTCCTTGCTTGCTTACACAAACGTCTGTAAGCTCACCGTTGGATCGGCCCAGTCTCCAGCGGCGCTTCCATCCTGTACCGCCGCACCGCTGCCGGCACCGCATGCGGCGCTGTCTCTAGCTCGCCGTGGCCTTGGAACCGGACGGACATTCACACCGCCCCAGCCTGTTGGCACCGGTTCAACCGCTGTGCCACCCCTCTGAGCACACTTGAGGCACCAACAGCTGCAGAGAGGGGGGGGGGGGGGAGGAGTTGCTTGGTGATTGGTTTACCATTCAGTTGGTACGAAATCCGATCCCTAGTACCAGGTACCGTTCAGCGTTCCTCAACTCTGGTTTTCTCTCAACCCTTTTTCCGCCGCCCATTACTTTCTTCTATTCTCCAACTCGCAACGCACGGCTTGTTCGTGCTTCTCTCTGTTACGTGCGGCCAGCTGGGCTTGCCGAACGAGTCATCTGCAAGACTGGCAATGCTGTGGTCCATTCTCACGCTTGTCTTGTTCAACCATTGTACGTTCATTTGGTAGTTGCGCGCTCAGAATTGCGCCACAGAACCTAGCTAGCTTTCTCCAGACCGTCGTGCCGGCTCATACCGAATACTCACCGATACTTTAGAACTCGCACTTGGCCATTTACCCTATTCACTACCAAAGGGGCCACTTCAGCCGTAGTGAACCGTCTCACGCGAGCGGTGTCGCCATAACCACACCCCCTGGTCTGACGGCTCCCTCGAGAGTCGTGTCTAAACCCGCCCATGATGAACATGTCCAGCAGCGAACCCATAGAGCCTGCTCCACCAAATACGTTGGACGAGGAAGAAGACTTTGAGGGGTCAGACTACGGAGGATCAGACTATGGAGAATCGCTCGCGTCTTCGGGCTTCACCTCGCTCGCTTCCCGTGTGATGAAGCACTCGCACGAAGGTGGAAGGTGCGTAGCCTCATGATGTCGTCCTGGACTAGAACGCAGAAGCTAAGTATTGCGTACCAGTAGACGCTACCAGTCCTTTCTTCAGGGCATCTACCCTCTTCCGAATGATGAGACGGAGCAGTTCCGTGAAGAGATGAAGCACCAGCTGGTCAAACGCCTCCTCGATGAGAACGACTACCTAGCACCAATCGGTGACCATCCGCAAAAGATCATGGACGTCGGCACCGGCACCGGTCTCTGGGCCGTTGACAGTAAGTCTTTTTAGTATCAATGCCGGTTAGAGTCCCAAAATCTGACCTCACCAAAAGTCGCGGATAAGTTCCCAAGCGCACACGTTATAGGCGTAGACATATCGCCCATCCAAAACTGTTACGCGCCGCAAAACGTTGACTGGAGAATCGACGACATTGAAGAGACATGGTCGCCGCTGTACGCCAACTTGGACTTTGTCCACATGCGGTCAGTCTGTGTGACTCTTCGACAGCCAGTCAAGGTCATTCATTCGGCGTACCAGTAAGACCTCCCTCGTCATCTCTCGCTGAGCCAACTTTCTAACGCCCGGGCAACCAGAAACCTCAGGCCAGGCGGCTGGATCGAGTTCCAAGACGCCGGCGTCAGAATCGGGTGCGACGACAACACCCTGCCCTCCGACTACGCGCCCGCCAAATTCATGGACAGGTTCATCAGCACCTTCAAGACGCACTACGGCTGGGACCTCGAGTTCCCCAACATCCTGCCCGACATCTTACGCGAGGCCGGCTTCGTCAACATCCGCTACCGCTTCTTCAAGCTGCCCATCGGACCCTGGGCCAAGGACCGCCAGCAGCGCGAGATCGGCCTGTTTCTCAGCAAGGACGTGCTGTGGCAGCTCGTCCGCGCCGTGCTCGTCAAGTGGGCACAGCTGGGCCTCACCAAGCAGGAAGCCGACACCATGGAACAGGACATTCGAAGGGCGTTCCACGACACGCGCATACATGGATATCTTCCGTGGATCTCCGTCTGGGCCCAAAAGCCGCCCACCTGAGGCAAGAATGCTGCAGTCTTTGCACCCTCTGATGAGAATGTGTTTTGACGGCAGCCAGTCAGCCAGACAACACCACCCAAAAGGCCCACCCGCGCAGGCAATGCAGCCGCGACAAGTGACGGCGAGGCTGTGGCGTTCCGGTACGCTTCTTCGTACCCTTGGGCCGGTGGGTTGACGATGGTGACACGGCATGTATTGTACGGCGTACTTCGACCTGTTGGGAGTGCGGGCACGCGCACGTCTGACAGCATTCGTGTCGGCACGCTTCCTAGTCAGGCCAGGGCCACCACCCGCCTGGCGACAGAAAAGGCCCATCGTCAATCGGCAGGCAGTGGACAGAGAGAGAGCAAGCAATTCGTTCGCAAGGCTGGCTTGGCGCCAGTCGACGGCAAACACAACGTTGCAACGCCTTCTTCTTTCATTCGAGCGAGAAACACTCCGGCCCCGGATCCGTTTACGTTTTGCCCCAGGTCGTTTACGGTTTTCTTCCATAAGTTACATACACGTCAAAATACCCATGCCTACGTACATCACGCCACTCCGCGATGACATTCGCGCTAAAGTCCCAGACCTCCTCTTTCCTCCAGCCCATGAAGCGGGTGAAGAGGGCCAACGTCATGGACTCCAGCCCGACGCTGAAGTTGGCCTCTGTCCAGACGCCCAGGGTCTTGTGCTTGACGTCGCGCGGCCACTGGTTGATTGGCCACTTGAACTGGATCCGCACGATATCGACGAATCCGACGTTGGTCATCATATCGGCCGCCCTGCCGCAGGTATCCAGGAGGAAGCCCGACCTTTGACCGGCCTCCATCATGAGCTCGTTCCACCTACCCAGGTCGCAATCTGGCGGGATCGTTCCATCGTCACACCTCATGGGGAAGTCGATATCCTGGATCTCGAACCATCCTCCGGAATTTAGGTTGCTCGAGACTACGTCAGCTGTGGGCGTCTACGGGGTCTGAGAATAACATACTCAAAGGCTTGTTGGTGGAAGTTCTGCCAATCCCTAAAAGCGCCCGTCATCATCATGCAGTGGACATAGTCAAACTTTCTAGAAAAGCTCCACTCCTCCTCGAGGTCGTCGATTTCGTAGTGCACATTTGGCGGTGTGCTAGAACGGTCAGAGACGATTAGGTTTTTTTTGTCGTTTGCAACTCACAAACCAGGCTGGACGGGCGAGAGATCTACGCCGACGACCTCGGCTTCGGGGTGTGCCTCGCCTGTTACGGGTCAGCATGTTAGGCGCCTTTTCGAAGAGAGACTACTCGCCAAAGTCTATCGCCCACAGCCCTATACCGCACCCAACATCTAGAACTCTGTGGGGGTGGTGGACGGGGGCAAAGTTGAGCCTGTTTTCAAAGGTCAACTGGCAGAGCTGATATTGAAAAGCTGTTGCGGGCAGTCAGAGGTCTGCCAAGCCATGTCCGGGGAGAGGCGTACCTTGTCGATCGAGTTCTTCCTGCAACAAGAACGAGTTAAACCAGAGCGGCCCACCTGGCTTGTACATACATACCTGATCAGTGGGCAAGACATATTTCCCGTCCTTGTATCCGTGATAGATTCGTCCGTTCTCCTCACGTGCCCGTACGATGCTCGATCGGAGTGATGCGGTCGAAGATGGCCATGCCTCTGACTACCGTTTGTTTAAGCGTTGTTTTCGTCTGTACGCGCTCCTGGGTGGCATACTTCTCCCAGTGCGGAGTCGACATCACTCCCTCCGAGGCTCTGCATGTCGGCGTCGTCGATATCCTAGGATAATCCTTAGTTAGATGCCATCGAAATCCCAGCACTCACAGACCCCTTTTCCGAGTGCTGACCTCATCTGGTTCCAAGTCAATGTTTGTCCCGTGTGGGAAAACAATGTCTATCTGATGCATCGCATCAGGCGCTCTTTCGGTCATATCGATGGTTTGTCGTCGAGTTGTGTTTCGCAGTTCTGGAAAACAGAGAGAAAACTTCAGAAACAGGAATCATCTCATTAGAGATAGAAGACTAGCAAGGCGTATCGACTTTGATATCCCCTTGTCTCTGCCAAACGCCTTTTGAAAAGGGTAACGGAGGACACCCGCGCCAGCGAGGGGAATCGTTCGGATGGGGTAATTCTGACGAGGCGACACAAACAAGCGGCTTCCTTGTCATTCGAGCCTTCGGCTCCGTGTCACCAAAGGCGGCGTGTTGTCGACAAGTCCTAGTCGGCTCGACGAAGCACGCAGCACGTCACGGTCAGCAGGAATTGATGCGTGAGGCTGGTCGACTTCCCTCTCGGGAGCCTCGCCAGTCTGGAAGGCAAGTTGCTGCTGCACTTGGTTCCAACAGAAAAGCTTGATCCAACACCTTTTCAGGTGCTTGGCGCCATCCGCAAGTGCCTTTGGTCATCATGGGCACAAACATACAGTAGCTGCAGTAACAACACTGTGTGTGTTGGCGTGAACGGTGCCTTACACAAACCATATGCACGCGTCAGCCACAGCCGGAGTTTGTCTTGATCCTGCTTGGAGAGCTGTCAGTGCCCAGTCAGGACATGGTACATTCCACAGGAGGAAGCAGACGTGGTCGTGGCCGACGTTGCGGCGTTTTGAGAGCCGGGAAGCGTGGCATCGTGTCATCGGCCGTCTCGCCGAGGGCCGGATGCCTGCATACAATCATGCAGAACATCGGGTGGACAGGCAAATACGGCCGGGTTTGTTGCCGCCGTCAGCTGTCGAAGTTGCTAGCTCGATGCTGGAGATGTGCCTTCTGTAGGTCGTGGAGGTATAGTAGACCGAATGCATCGATCAGCACCACTACGAGGGTGTCCCCGGGACTGATTGCTGTCTTTGAGCACCGGTCTGACCAAACTAGAGTGGCTGTAATCCGGCTCGGGAGGGACACCACGGGTGGCAGTCAGGAAAACGGTCCACGGGAAATCTCACATCTACTGTGACCACCCGTATCCATGGCTGTCGGACAAGAGCTGCAGGATGGAGTTTAGCATGGAGTTTAGCTTAAAGACTGCTGCTCCTCTACCGTAGTCTTGGGTGGCATAGTGTTTGATTACAGTTTGATGCCAATCTAGATGCAAGAGCTGATGGAGTTGAAGAAATGGGTTTCTGACGGTTATGTCATCTCTGTTTCCTTGGACAAGGTTGCCGAGATGCCATCGGTCTGCTTCACCGAGATGCCTGTCATATAGTCGCCTCTGGCCGGAACCCGATGTCATGCGGGTGGAACGGGACGCTGCATATGACGGCTCACATTTCTATTTCTTTGCTAGAATGCTTGAAGAAGAGGAAGATCACCGACGGACGGAGCGGGTGGAAAGAAGGGAGGTAAAGAGACTAGGGTGGAGGATTGGGTTGGGCCTCAAGACGTGGTGATTTTGGTGAATGGGGGAAGCCATGGGCTGCTCCATGCCCTCTTTCCCTCTTTCTCTTTGCGTCGTCTTATTTGACACCTTGGTCCAGGATACCTTACATTAGCCTCCCTTCCATAATCAATGGGTGGCATCATCGGAAGAAAGGACGGAGGTACGGTGTCTTTCTTCACCCCGGCTGCCAAATTCACAGCTTCCCTTTCCGTGCTGCTTGCTGCTTGCTCTTTCCACCCCATTGCTACGAACCTGGAAAGCTCTTTTCCCTGTGGTCTGTGGGTGGTGTACACTGAATCAGACAAAGGAAGAAGGCGCTCTCGTCGCCCGTCGCCTACGCATACTTCTACGCTGTTGCCCTCCGTAGAGGTCGCCTCCACTTGGCTGCCAGGTCGAACTTTCCTTCCCTTTCTCATTCCCCAGACTCACTCATCACCATCATTTCTCTCACTTCACTCTCATCTTACAAACTCACTCACATACCCATCTCAACCAACCGTACATTACCTTCAACAACCCGAGACACCATGACGGCTATCAACGAGCTCTCGGGCCACATCTGGAACTCGCTTCTGCTGTTCCTTACGGCCCTTTTCATATATCTGGGATCCTTGAGCTACCGTTCATGGAACCGTCTCAGACACATCCCCGGACCACCAGGTGCCGCCTTGAGCAAGTGGTGGATGCTACGTAACACACTGGGTGGGCAGATGCATCTCGCTCTCAAGCGAGCCTGTGATGACTATGGTGAGTGAGCTCTTGTCAATCCTCTCATCCCAGAAACACCATTTGGTCGCCCGGCCGAGTGGTTTGTTCCGGCGCCCCAAAAGGGTCTCAGACACACATGCCGTTCAGCCAGGGAACATCAAGGACAAACGGCGTGTTTGTTTCGACAGGCTGCTGACAGGGAACTTTGCTTTAGGCCCGGTCGTCCGCATCGGACCCAACGACTTGGTAACCAATGACTCGGAAATCCTTCGTCGCATGTGGGCGGTTCGCTCGCCATACCGCAAGGGCGCTTTCTACGAGGCTGTCAGGTTCGACCCCACGAGGGACAACCTCATCTCCATGAGAGATGACCACGAGCACAACGAGCTGCGCGCCAAGATGGCCATTGGCGTAAGTCCACATCTTCTGTACGTCTCCTCATGCTCACATTGGTCCCAGTACTCGGGTAAAGAGAATGAAGGTCTCGAATCCGCCATCGACGGTCAGATACAGGCCTTTATCAGGCTCATCGAGGAGCGGTATGTCTCGACCACCGGTGCCTTTCGCCCGATGGACCTTTGCCAAAAGGTTCAATATCTCACGCTGGACATCATCACCTCCCTTGCGTTTGGCTACCATTTCGGATACGTCGAGCAAGATGCCGACGTTCATCAGTATATCCAGATGACGGAGCAGAGCATGCCTGCCATGATGATGCTCTCGGTATTCCCGCAACTGGCCAAGCTGCTGCAGTCGCCTCTATTCCGCCAAGCCATGCCATCGGAGCATGACCGCGTGGGGTTCGGCAAGTTCATCGCGTGGGTAGCCCTTTTTCTTTTCTGGTCGTAAGCAACTGACATAAAGTTAGTGTTGCCAAAAAGGTCGTGGCGGAGAGGCTGATGTCGGACAAGACGGTCAAGCGGCGAGACATGCTTGGCTCGTTCCTCGCACACGGCCTAACTCGAGAGGAGGCCGAAGGCGAGACATTGGTCCAGATCATTGCCGGGTCCGACACCACGGCGACCGCCATTCGAACGACCATGCTCTACCTGATGACGTCCCCCTCCTGCTACTCGAAGCTCGCCAAGGAGGTGCGGGAGGTGGCCAACGCGGGCGCGATCTCATCTCCCGTGACTAATCGCGAGGCGGGCGGCCTTCAGTACCTGCAGGCGGTCATCAAAGAAGGTTTGCGGGTGTTCCCTCCCGTCACCGGTCTCATGTCGACGACGGTGCCCGCGGGCGGCGACTTCATGCACGGCATGAGCATCCCCGAAGGCACCGACATTGGCTGGACGGCATTTGGCGTCCTGCGCTCCAAGGCGGTGTACGGCCCGGACGCCGACGTGTTCCGGCCGGAGCGGTGGCTCGAGGCCGGCGAGGACGAGCTCAAGGCGATGACGGCGCAGTGGGAACTGGTCTTCAAGTATGGAAAGTGGCAGTGCCTTGGCAAGACGGTCGCCCTCATGGAGTTGAACAAGGTGTTTGTGGAGGTAAGTTGCGGCGAGAACTTCCCAGATTTGGCAGCAAAGGTCTAACTCCGCGTATAGCTTCTTCGGCGATTTGACTTCGCCCTGGTTGACCCTGCCAAGTCGTGGAGCTCATTCTCGGCTGGCATATTCATCCAGTCGGACCTCTGGGTGAGAGTTCAGAAGCTTGGCTAGTCAGTCGTGTCAGTGTGGGATGGACTTAGGACTTAAGTCTCGGGAACGCGTCGATGGGGTTGCAGGGACCGGAAACTCTGCGCACAGTGTTGAGCCAGCTAATTGGCTTATAGATTGGCATATATGGCAGAGGCAGATTGACAATACAGACTTTCTCGTTGACTTCCGACTTGATCAGGCCAAGCCGCACAGGAGATGAAGCCTGAGTGATCGGAGGGTGTTTATTGTGTGTGAAGGGAAATCCCGAAAGCGAGTGGCCGCGAACTCCGGCCATCCGAGTCATGCAGAGTGAGTTCAGGAGGGCTGAGGAATTACAGTGTGGTCCCAACATCCACGCACAGAAATCTGTGTTCAGTAGATCCGATCACCTGGAAGCCGTCTCAGAAGGTCTGGTGATGAGGTTGTGAATGTGACCAAGTTACAGAAACGACACCGATGGTTAGAGGAGGTTGTCGAGGTTGGTCGCTCCCCGCACTATTGCCATCTTGTGGCATCCCAACTCAGCTAGACCTGGGGAGCGGACTTGTTTCCCCATGGTCGACCAGTCTAACCGAGCCTGAGAGTCCGCGTGCTGCACGACAATCGGCCCGCAACGTTGTTCTCCCCTTCATATCCGCAGTTCGCACTTCGCAAATCACTTCACAGCAACATCAAGGCAGTGAGTATACTGCTCGCTGGAGTCCGCTAGCTGACTGCTTTGTCCTGGACGAATAGACGGAATTGACTTTTACTCGCATCTGTCCGAGAAACTCTGCCAAAGCAGCCCCTTCATTAGACTTCTAGCACGAAATGACGGATCCACGACGATCCCCTATCCCCAATGCTACCCAAGAGACACCATCCCTGTCCGCGTTCGATTTGGGATGAACACGCAGGGATCTGCAGCACGATGATGCCAGTAATAAGCTTCGAGAGCTACTATTGTTGTTCTGTGCCTAGCTAGCCCCGCACTTTGCTATACGAATATGTCTCGGGGTATACGTTTGGGATATAAGAGTTTCCCATCCCATCGTCGACCCGAAAATGTTATAGTCTGCCACTTCAAGGACTGAGCAAGTAACGGGTTCGTCAGACTTGACAGACATGACTTTGACAAAGACGCTACTCTGTGCCGTCGGCCTCGCTGCCAACGTTGCCAGCATTGCCGCCGCAGACCTCGACGACTTCATTTCTAGTCAAAGAACCATTGCGCTTAATGGCGTCCTGAGCAATATTGGACCTGATGGTGCTTCGGTTGCAGGCGCCAGTGCCGGCATCGTCGTCGCCAGCCCGTCCAAGGCCGACCCCGACTGTAAGTTCGTTCACCTAACAATGTTGCTCTCTCCCTGACTTTGCCAGACTTTTTCACGTGGACTCGCGATGCCGCCCTGACCATGAAGATGATTGTCGACGAGTTCATCCTCGGACACGACGAGCTCCAGGTCCACATCGAGGACTACTACAAGTCCCAAGCCGTTCTGCAGACAGTCGGCAACCCTTCCGGATCGTTCCTCCCGTCCGGCCGCGGCCTCGGCGAGGCAAAGTATCTGGTCGACGGCTCGCGCTTCAACGGCGAATGGGGTCGCCCGCAAAGAGACGGCCCGGCGCTGAGAGCCATCACACTCATCACGTACTCCCGCTGGCTCGTCGACAACGGACAGCAGGCCAAGGCCAAGGATATCATCTGGCCCATCATCTCGAATGATCTATCCTACACCGGCCAGTACTGGTAAGCAGGGTAATGCCCCGGTGGCTTGACAGACAGCTCACGCAAACAGGAACTCAACCGGCTTCGACCTGTGGGAGGAGGTCAGCGGCTCCAGCTTCTTCACCACCCAGAACCAGTACCGCGCCCTCGTCGAAGGAGCCGCCCTGGCCGAGACCCTCGGCGCGACCTGCACGGGATGTGA
Organism: Colletotrichum salicis; assembly: GCA_001563125.1. NCBI lineage: Eukaryota > Fungi > Ascomycota > Sordariomycetes > Glomerellales > Glomerellaceae > Colletotrichum > Colletotrichum salicis. The sequence goes on along the minus strand of JFFI01001028.1, from coordinate 67,729 downwards.
GCTGGCCCCGGACGTCCTGTGCTTTCTCCAGACGTACTGGGACGCCGCGGACGGGTACTACGTCGCCAACGTCAACACGCAGACGCAGCGCTCCGGCAAGGACGCCAACGTCATGCTCGGCTCGATTGCCGTCTTTGACGTGGCCGCGAGCTGCGAGGACCCGTCCATCCAGCCGTGCCACAGCAAGGCCCTGAGCAACTTCAAGGTCTGGGTCGATTCCTTCCGCAACGGCACGCTTTACCCCGTCAACGAGGGGATCGCAGAGGGCACAGGTGTTGCTCTCGGTCGATACATCGAGGACACGTACTATAACGGCAACCCTTGGTGAGTATTTGCGCTTCGATCATCAAGACATAGCTGATTAGTCGCAGGTACCTCATCACCCTCGGCGCCGCCGAGTTCCTCTACGACGCAGTAGCGCAGTGGAACGCCCACGGCCAGATCAAGGTCGACGCGACCTCCCTCCCCTTCTTCAAGGAACTCTACCCGACCGCCAGGGAGATGACCTACCAAAAGAACAGCAACTCCACCATGGACTACGCCGGCATCGTCAACGCCGTCAACGCCTACGCCGACTCCTTTGTCGAGGTCGCGCAAAAGTACACCCCCGCCGACGGCACCCTCGCCGAGCAATTCAACAAGACCACCGGCGTCCCGACCTCGGCCCGCGACCTCACCTGGTCCTACGCCGCCTTCATCACCATGGCCGAGCGCCGCGCCGGCCAGTTCCCGCCCAGCTGGGTGCCCCCCGCCGCTTCGTCCGAGATCCCATCCACCTGCGCCACCTCGACCACGACCGGCGTCTACGTCCCCGCCATCGCCGCGGGCGCGCCCAACGTGACGGGCTCCTGTACCGTGCCCGTTACCTTTTTCGTCAACGCGACGACGTACTACGGCGAAGGCGTCTCTCTCCTCGGCAACATTCCCGAGCTCGGCGTGTGGAACGTCGACAACGGACAGCCCATGTCGGCGTCCGGGTATACCGCCGAGCGCCCGCTCTGGAGCGTCGACGTCGAGCTTCCTGGAGGGTCGAACGTCAGCTACGTCTACGTGCGGCGCCAGAGCTGCGGCTTCCTCTACGAGGAGAGAAACCGCACGCTCACGGTGCCGGCGTGCAACTCTACGCAAAAGGTGGTCGCGGACGATGCGTGGGTTGGAAAGACGAATGGTTGCTAAAGAGTATAGTGCTATTCGCTGGCACGGTTGAATTCATTACATCGTAATAAAGATAGTTTTAAAGAGGCCCAGATAGATATACCCGGCCCAAGGTAGTCTCCTTAATTTCCAAACATGTTGTTACCGTCCGGGTTGCCCATCATGCCGGGGCCTGCGCCCATACCATTCCCCCCCATGGGAAACCCCCCGAAGCCTCCTCCGAAGGCTCCGTACGTGTCCATATCGTACCCTTGCATCAGGTAACTCCAGTCCATATCGATGACGTCGGCCTCGGAGGGAGGCGGGTTCATCACCGGCGTGCCCGCCGTCACAGACGGCGGCGTCATCATCATGTTCTGCGGGATCTGCTGCATAGGAAGCTGCGACGCGCTATCGTTCACCGGCGCCGCCCTCCCCACACCACCGGCCTGCTGCGAAACGCCACCGGCACCCACTCCGACACCGGGACCGCCACCCATGCCCATCTCCGGCCCGAGCCGACGACCACCACTGCCACTTCCGTGCTGCTTCTTCCCCATCTTCTCCGCCCGCTGCCTCAGCCTCGTGATCCACATGGGCTCCTGCACCGGTTTTCTCCCAATCTGCTCCTGCCCAGCCTCGTGCGCGTCCCACGCCTTGATGAACAAGTTTCCGAACGCAATGTGCATAGGACTGTGCAGGGTGCTCATCAATCCCCTTCGCTCATGGTTCTCGGCAATAGCATCCCACGCCCTCTCGACCATCGGTCCCGTCAACCTATGCCGCAGCTCCGTGACCAGAAACATGTACGCGGGGAACGGGAAGTGGAGGTACGTGTACCACTTGTACCCCTGCAAGCTATCGGCGGCCTGGACGACGTTGTCGTACTCAATCATCTGAATGGCCTCGAGGAAGAGCGTATCGCGCTCGTGGTCCGCCAGCGTCGTCGCCTCGCCGTTGCCCATGCGCACGAGGAAGGAGATGACGCGCATTTTGCAGAGCGATTGCCGCGTCATGGTGAGGGTGAAGAAGTGTAGTGGGATTTTCGGGTCGCACCACTTTAGGTACGTCCCTTCAATGTGTGCGAAGAAGCCGTCGAGGGTGTAGACTTGGTCCTGGCCGGCCATGCGCACCGTCGAGATGGGACGCGGCGGGGCCTGTGGGCCATTGCCGGTGCCGGCGGCGGCGTCCTTGTCCTTGTCGCCGTGGCGTTGGCCGTCGCGCAAGGTGTCACTGCTGATGGCCATGGCCAGCTCTGTGCGGATGAGGACGAATAGCATCTCCGTCACGCCCTGGTGCGGCGTCGGCGCGTCCTTGCCGTTGACGTGGAGGTCTGTGTCGTTGATGTTGAGGGGCAGCTTGCAGTCGGCGGCGGTGGACAGGGCCGTCACGGTCGACCCCGTCATCTCTCCTATCCGGCGGTCGTAGCCTACAATGGTCCACCACAGTCGCCGGCGTTGCTCGACATCGTACGGGGATAGGCCGAAGGCGGCGGCATCACGGTGGAGGCCCATCCGTTGGGCTATCCTTACGGCGATGCCGACGAGGCAGAATATTTGGCGCGGGTCGACGAACATGCGAACGGCGATCTAGGTTGTTAGCGTGCTTCTCGAAAATGATGTGTGCTGACTTACCAAGTAGAGCATGTAGGCCTGCAGGACCATCGTGTCGCTGGTCCGCATAAAGCCTGCGTTGACCAAAGCCTGCTGGAGCGCGGTATGAAACCTTGACAGGACGGTAGGCTTTGGCTCGTTGAACATCTTTGCCACCTCGACGTCTTCTAGAGAGGTGATTGCCATGAGGTAAATGGCAAACATGAGCGTCTCGACGCTCTTTGGGATCTTTTCGAGGTTGGCGCTGGCCTCGATGATGAGGCCCTGTACCGTTGGCACATGTGTTATCTTGAGGAGGGGGTTGACGTTGTTAATGTAGATTTGCCAAAGTTGAAAGATCTGGATAGGTGATGGGTGGAGATGCGTCACGGAGGCGTTTCGACTTCCCACGATGAAGGGAAAGCCGTCCTGGTTGTCGTACATCTTGTCAAAGGCGTGGTGGATGGTTGAGCCGTCGACCTCGTCTTCTGACGAGTCTCTGAGGAGCTCCTCGCTGGCTCGAAACTGTGATCCAAGTTAGCGGTGCGCATATCAGAGCAAGTCAAGGGAGCAAACCTCTTTGTGAAAGGGAAACCATTTGCTAAAGGGTCTAGTTGGGATCGAGTTAGCTGATGATCAAGTGTAATGGAGGGGGTCTTCGCACTTATCGGATTGCGATCTCCGGCTCCCTGCCACGGAAGGGGATGTGCTCCCCTCGGGGGACGTCTTTAGCCCTTCAAAGTCGTTTGCGAGGTCGGCATCCTCGTCGAGCATGTGGTCATCGTCAAGATGTGTCGAGTTCCTATCGCCGGCCTTGAGCTCGGCGGCGATGGGGTCGAACTTGACGCCATTCTCCGCCAAGAGCGACTCGTACTTTTTGAGGCGGTCGACGAGATCGCGTTCCTGGAGACGCTTCTTGCGCCTTCTGGGTGGTTGTGGTGGTATTACTCGACACTCTACCCGGGCCTTTACGCAGTTGGCACAAGGCTTGTTCTTGTCGCAACGGACTTTTCGTTGCTGGCACAGCACACACGAGGTCCCCCTGGTAAGCTTCATCGCTGCCATGGGGTCGGGTTCGGGTGCGGGTGGAGGAACTGCCCTCGGCGGGGGTGGGAGCTGGGCTTCTCCCGACGACATGGTTCAGTATTATGTGGATGCCTCTTCGCCTTTGGGGGTCTTGGGATGCAACAACGACGCGACAGTCAGCCACCTTGCAGACGTGATTCGTCGGCGGGCTTGTTCCCAACTCGGATCCGAGGGGTGACGTTTGCAGGCGAAACGTTGACGGGATGCAGCATATGAGTCTAAAGAGTAAGAGATCCAATGAAGAAGCAAGATGGGGGCCCCTCTAGATGCTGCCGCCAAGTTCTTGCCAGGGATTCTCTTCTCTTTCGGAGGAAGCTGTATTATTGACCGAGACGCTATTGAGGTGATGGTGTACAAGATGCTTCCGGGATAGGTGGGAACCGCCGCTGTATGCGGGCCGTGTAGATAGCCAGCAACGAGCAATCAAGAGCTTAGAGACGGGCGATGCGGATCACAATTCGTACAAAGCAGTCGGGGGTGATGTGACAGAGAGTATAGTCTGCAGAGGTCACATACGGGGACGACCAGCCTATGAGACGAGCAACATGACTGCCTAACTTGGTCAGTCCGGTGCTAAGAATTGAGGCTCTTTGCTTAACTTGGGTCTTCTCGTGCTGAGGTCAAAGGAAACCGAATGATTGTAGGATGAATATCTGAGGGAGCGGGGACTGCGGTCAGCTACGTTACCCGCCCGGGACCGAAGGGGGTCACATCGGCGCTGCTCTCCCCGTGGCCCGCGTCTGCAAGGGGTCGAGAGTGGCCCAAGCTATTCAGCTGGATTGCCTAACGAAGAACCTTAGGTAAGCCGGAGATTGCTGCGAGTTACCCGAGCACCCGGCGCTAATCCGGAAGAGGGCAAGCTCCACACTTGCCCGGACACAACATCGACTTCCGGTGCCCGAGCAACTGCAACGCCATGTCCGTACACCACCAAAAGACAAGGGCGAGAGCTGGGCAAAGCGATCCTCCTCTGGACATCCCCATCGGCCTTGACAAGTCAGCTTCTGGATCTCGTCATGACTTTTCTTCTTGTGAGACATTCCTATGCGGGCTATGATGGCGTTGCGTGGCTTCGCGTCGCGCCTTTTTGTCACTATGCTGCCGGCCACCGCGTTCTGACTGTAGACAAAGGTAGGTAGGATGGCCAGGCTCGCCATATATAGCGATCCTTGCCTCTTAGTTCCATGACCCCGTCCTAGTGTCTCTCCCGCCAGACGAGCTCATGGTCCGAACGTGATCTGTAACTTGAGATCTGACCGTGCGCTTGCGAGTCCGGACGAACCTCTAGCTCCCTCGCCCGTTCCATTAATCGACATTTTCCCGCTGCCAAGCCAAAAAAGATTTGTGTGCCGCTGCATTCTTTTGTTTACCTTTCGAGTTTCCAATACATCTCAAGCCCGCTGTCGTCGTCCAACCCCCCCACGATAACTTCAGAATGGCGGACGCAGCGAGGCCCGTCGAGGGCGATACCGCCTCTGAGAAGACTCGCGAGGTGCAGACGTCCAACAGCTCCACGCGGACATTGACCTCGCGAGAGAGCGACGAGCGGCAGGAAAAGAAATCGTCCGAGGAGAAGCCCATCGAGCCCGAGATTGAGAGCGAGAGACCGACAGAAAAGGCAACAGTTCAATCCTCGGCGATATCTGCAAACGAAAGTCATCCTGATGTATCGAAGCAGCCAGATATCGACGAAGATGTCGATGAGAAGGCCGATATCGAGGGTGGACCACCCACGGGGCCCCCGCCCGTTTTTGATGAAGCCGAGGAAAACTTCAAGCCGAAAACCATTACCTTCTGGCTTGTCATTTTGTCCAATTTTGTAGCAATGTTTCTCGTTGCTCTGGATCGTACAATCATTGCCACGGCCATTCCTCGCATCACTGATGAGTTCCAAAGTCTGGGCGACATTGGCTGGTACGGCTCGGCGTACATGCTCACGACTGCGGCTTCACAATTGGTGTTTGGCAGAATCTACAAATTTTACAGTCTGAGGGGGTGAGTCTTGATGGCCCATGACATCAAACAATTCTAACACCGTAGCAGAGCTTTCCTTGGAAGCATCCTCATCTTCGAAATCGGCTCGCTCATCTGCGGTGTTGCGCCGAGCTCATCGGTACTCATTGCGGGCAGAGCCATTGCCGGCGTCGGTTCGGCTGGCATCTTTACGGGAGCGATGATGGTCATGATTCCCATGATTCCTCTGCATAAAAGACCCATGTTCCAAGGCATCTTTGGCATGGTGTTCGGCCTGGCATCCGTCATTGGACCCTTGGTTGGCGGTGGTTTCACGAGCAACGTCACATGGAGGTATGTGCTTCGGGAACATAGACTTTGACACGACTAACGATGAGTAGATGGTGCTTCTACATTAACCTCCCTATTGGAGGCGTGGCGTTCGTCTTCTTGTTCTTCATGCTCAAGGCCCCCAGACGGCAACCGCAAGAGCCGGCCACTCTGTTCGAGCACTTTAAGCGACTCGACCCCTTGGGAACATTCTTCTTCGTCCCATCCGTGGTGTCTCTCCTCCTGGCGCTCGAGTGGGGTGGATCAGAGTATGCGTGGAACGACGGCCGCATCATCGCGCTGTTTGTCGTGTTCGGCGTCGCGTTCATGGCGTTCGCTGCCGTGCAGGTCTTCATGCCCCAGACTGCCACTGTGCCTGTTAGGATCATCAAGCAAAGAACCATGCTGGCGGGCGCGTTCTTTATGCTGTTCTTGGCCGGCTCCATGATGCTGGCAGTATACTACCTGCCCATCTGGTGTAAGTAATGTGATCTAACTTGATTATGAGCGCGCTGACACCTTCCAGTCCAAGCCGTGCAGGGAGCCAACCCCGTCAACTCGGGAATCTACACCATCCCTCTCGTCCTCAGTATCGTGGTATCCTCCATCATCTCGGGTGGCGCGACACAAAAGATTGGATACTACGTGCCGTCCATGATCCTCTGCCCGTGTATCATGTCCGTCGGTCTGGGCCTGATGAGCACTTTCTATCCAGGCATCAGCTCTGGGCACTGGATCGGCTACCAATTCCTGACCGGATTCGGCCTGGGCTTCGGCATGCAGACGGTCGGGCTCGCGGTGCAGGCGGTCCTCCCCAAGGAGGACGTGTCGACCGGTGTCTCCATCAGCTTCTTTGCCCAGCAATTGGGAGCCGCCATCTTCGTCTCCGTCGGGCAGTCCATCCTCAGCAACTTGCTCGTGTCGGAGCTCTCGGGCATTCCGGGGCTGTCTGCGCAGGCTATCGTCAACACTGGTGCCACCAACCTGCATAACGTCGTGCCGGCGCAGTTCTTGGACGTGGTTGTTCGGGCGTACAACTACGCCTGCACGCGCATCTTTCTGGCTGGTATGGGACTGTCTCTCGCCACGCTGGTTTGCGCCTCGTTTATGGAGTGGAAGAATATCAAGAAGAACAAGAAGCAGCAGCGGGCCAAACAGCGTGCCAGTCAGCTGAGGCCGGGAGACATGGGTGCGTAGACGAGGGTGAAGTAATGATAATGATTAGAGTATGGATACGGAGTCGGTACATAGAGAACAGGGTAGGTAATAATCGTAAATTGGTATCCCATCGCGGTCTCTTCCTATGCTTGGTGACCCCATTGCTCACGATGCGTTCCAATTCGACATTTCGATT